>OY856371.1:10305201-10395201 GCA_963693495.1 Malacosoma neustria
GTGTGTGTGTCTGTGTGTGTGTGTGTCTGTGTGTGTGTGTGTGTGTCTCTGTGTTTGTGTCTGTGTGTTGTGTGTATGTGTATGTGTGTCTGTGTGTGTGTGTGTGTGTGTGTGTGTGTGTGTGTGTGAGACGGTGTGTCTGTGTGTTTGTGTGTGTGTGTGTGTGACTGTGTGTGTCTGTGTGTGTATCTGTGTGTGTTTCTGTGTGTTTGTGTGTGTCTCTTTGTGTGTGTGTGTGTCTGTGTTTGTGTGTGTTGTTTCTGTGTTTGTGTGTGTGTGTTCCTGTGTGTGTGTGTGTGTCTGTGTTTGTGTGTTTGTGTGTGTGTGTCTGTGTGTGTGTGTTTGTGTGTAGGTGTGTGTGATTGTGTGTGTGTAACTGTGTGTGTGTCTGTGGACTATGAGTTTTCTCTGTGTGTATGTATGTCTCTCTGTGTGTCTTACATAATGTCAAGGACCGTTGGTTGTGTTTCTAATTATACGACCACCACTGTATATATATATATATATATATATATATATATATATATATATATATATATATATATATATATATATATATATATATATATATATATATATATATATTAATGGATCAAGTTTGTTTTTTCAGTTAATTTGAAAAATAGGCTTTGTTTGACAGATTATTTTAAGTACAAATTTTATGAATATATATACCTAGTCAGGTCATAAGTATTGTCACACAGTAAAAACTTTTCTTTTAGAATGCTGGCCACAAAAAAGTTTATTGAATTAGAATTTCGAATTGTTCATGAAAATAAAAATGTATAACTTTTAGAATTTTACTCATTTTTAAATATGGAGTGGACGCTTAAAGAAGACCGTGTTGCAGTTATTGCATTGCATCGTTGCGGTTACGCGCCAATTCAAATTTTTAACATACTGAAAAATTTGAATATTACCAAAAGATTCGTTTATCGTACCATCAAACGATACAATGAAGACTCTAGTGTAGATGACAGGTCAAGAAGTGGTCGCCCTCGGTCTGTTAGGACTCCAGCAGTGATAAAAGCTGTGAAGGCACGAATTCAAAGAAATCCCAAACGTAAGCAGAAACTGTTGGCCCTTCAGATGGGGTTAAGCAGAACCACGGTGAAAAGGGTGTTAAATGAAGACTTAGGGCTTCGGGCATATCGAAGAAAAACAGGACATCGTTTGAATGCTCGTCTAATGGACCTGAGACTGAAGAGATGCCGCGCTTTATTGAAGCGGTACGCGGGAAAAAAATATCGGGAAATTCTTTTTTCGGATGAAAAAATGTTTACCGTAGAAGAAAGCTACAACAAACAAAATGATAAGGTGTACGCACACAGTAGTGAAGAAGCGAGCAACCGTATTCCGCGTGTCCAACGAGGTCATTTTCCATCCTCGCTCATGGTATGGTTGGGAGTTTCTTATTGGGGCTTAATAAGTATATACCTAAGGTAATATAATAAAAGGTGACAAAACAGCCCTAGCTACGTGGTACGGCCTCAAGCCCGTCTAGATGGCATTAACCGTCTATAAGTATGCTGCCATAATAACCTTGTATTGTGTTCTGGAATTAGCCAGCAATTATTATTAGCAAACATTTATTTAAATAGTATTAAATTTACTAAGCAATATTTGAATTTAAATAGTATTAAAAATAGAGACAAGTGCTGTTTAAACTGTGTTCACATGAGACCGGCTAATTCGATTACCCAAAAATCTCATGGTCATATAACCATAAAATAAATACATTATCTAAATTTCATAAACAAACATAAAAAGCCAAGATCTTGTGATAACACCCAACTAGGTATATACCTAGTCAGGTCATAAATTCTGTCACATGTTTAATGTAAAATAATTGTAACAAGTTTATTAATTATGTAACCATTCATATACCAAAATGAACTTAACAAAACATAGATTCTTATGACATTAAAGTTTATTCAAAATGACCTCCTTGATTTTGAATACAAGCCTTCAATCTGCGCGGCCAGTTGTCTATCGCAGCACGAACGAGGTCCATGTCAATATCGGCGGCTGCCTTAATCAAGGATGTCTTGAGTGACTCCAAATTGGGATGAGGCTTTGAGCACGCCTTTTCCTCCAAGTGTTGCCATATCTTGTAATCTAACGGATTCAAATCTGGACTGGAGGAGGGCCAGTCTTCGTGCCGGATGAAGTCGATTTCACGCGCCGCCAGCCAGTCTTGTGTGCTCTTCGCTCTATGAGCTGGCGCCGAATCTTGTTGGAATACCCAGTGCCTGTTATTGAACATGGTATGAGAAACAGGATCCACAAGGTTCGTCAGGACTGTATTTTGATACACAACAGCATTCGTTTTTACACCTTTCTCACAAAAATGTACCTCTGTTAAGCCCCAATAAGAAACTCCCAACCATACCATGAGCGAGGATGGAAAATGACCTCGTTGGACACGCGGAATACGGTTGCTCGCTTCTTCACTACTGTGTGCGTACACCTTATCATTTTGTTTGTTGTAGCTCTCTTCTACGGTAAACATTTTTTCATCCGAAAAAAGAATTTCCCGATATTTTTTTCTCGCGTACCGCTTCAACAAAGCGCGGCATCTCTTCAGTCTCAGGTCCATTAGACGAGCATTCAAACGATGTCCTGTTTTTCTTCGATATGCTCGAAGCCCTAAGTCTTCATTTAACACCCTTTTCACCGTGGTTCTGCTTAACCCCATCTGAAGGGCCAACAGTTTCTGCTTACGTTTGGGATTTCTTTGAATTCGTGCCTTCACAGCTTTTATCACTGCTGGAGTCCTAACAGACCGAGGGCGACCACTTCTTGACCTGTCATCTACACTAGAGTCTTCATTGTATCGTTTGATGGTACGATAAACGAATCTTTTGGTAATATTCAAATTTTTCAGTATGTTAAAAATTTGAATTGGCGCGTAACCGCAACGATGCAACGCAATAACTGCAACACGGTCTTCTTTAAGCGTCCACTCCATATTTAAAAATGAGTAAAATTCTAATAGTTATATATTTTTATTTTCATGAACAATTCGAAATTCGAATTCAATAAACTTTTTTGTGGCCAGCATTCTAAAAGAAAAGTTTTTACTGTTTGACAATACTTATGACCTGACTAGGTATATACAGTGGTGGTCGTATAATTAGAAACACAACCAACGGTCCTTGACATTATGTAAGACACACACAGAGAGACACACAGTCACACAGACACACACACAGTTACACACACACAGTCACACACTCAATCACACATACACACACACACACCTACAGACACACACCTACACACACACACACACACACACACACAGACACACATACACAGTTACACACACACAAACACACACACAGAGACACACAGACACACACACACACACACATATCCCACATTCCAGACGGAAATCGTATCCATGACCTCCGCAGGCGTTGAAAGTTGCATCCAAAGTTATGAAGCTCTGGGACCACTGAGTAAAAAGACGACCTTTAAACGCGTTTCTTCTTTTTTCTACCTATAGATGGCTCTCCTACTTTTGATCAATAAGGCTAAGTGGACTTTAAATCTCCAACCCCAGAAGGAGAAACCAAACTAGTACGCTACTACTATGCTCAAAAGTCTCAAATGGATACACTAGTCGCCTTTTACGACTTCCTTATTCAATAATTTTTCTGGCTTAAAGGTCTGGCCTACATGCGCTCAAAAATTTTAATAAATATGTGTTTAGTATGTATCAGTACAACTTACTATTGAAATTAAAAAAAAAACATTGATAAGATTTGTATCCATTATAATTATTGTTAAACTATGAACGTAATCTAATCATATAGTTTCTGTCGGTAATAAAAATTAGAAACGCTCCAAAATTCCTAAAACTTTATCTCAGAAATACTCAGATAACATGTACTGAAAAGGTTATTAAATGTTGCAAACTTTTAGACATGTAATAGAAATTAGTTCCGGCGTATGCTGTTGTTATGCGATTATTATGATTTTTGAAATGAAACTTTTTTGGGCGCATCAGGGTATTTTTTACGGATGAAACGGATATTAGCGTCACGTTACAGATGAAACGTAAATTAGCGTCACGAAGATGTGTAACGTTATTTCTAATACTTACATTTTTAAACTCGTGATATCTTTCGAATGGAATGTCCGAATTTAATAATTCAAAAAGTTATATAAAGGTATTGAAGCAGTCTTGAATATGAAGTTTATTTAGATAAGGATTAATACCAAGATACAGATAAAGAGCCTTTTCTAGCGGCGGCATTTCAATTAAATTTTTAAAATAAAAGAACACTAATTGTGGCATAACCATAATAATAATTTATTTCAGAATCAAGTCCCATACATTATACAATAGTTAGACATTGCAGTTGTGACATTTTTTATAAATAATGATGTTCTGCAAAGTTATAGTAGATTATTTTATTCTATCAATAATAGTTTTCGCAGCGTACGCGATGTAAAGAATATTTTTTGTAATTTTTAACACCTTGGGTTACATTATTGGAGTTTTAGTAAGGTTTCCTAATTTTTTGAAAATATAATAAACATTTGTCACTCGGGGATAACGTAACTTCCTAACAGTGAAAGAATTTTTCAAATCGGTTCAGTAGTTTCGGAGCCTATTTAATGCAAACAATCAAATCTTTTCTCTTTATAAATATGCTTTATATATATACATATATATATATATATATATATATATATATATATATATATATATATATATATATATATATATATATATATATATATATATATATATATATATATATATATATATATATAATTATACCAAACATTTTCGTTCGAACCGCAGTCCATTTATTAAACTTGGATTATAGACGTCTATAAGGCGCCGACTCATGGCCATCTAAATTTCTCTAAATTAGTTTGCCAAAAAAGGTTCATTTCTGACATGTGTACTTTGTACGCACGCACTTTTTTATTTAAGTCAGACGCTGAGTTCATAAATTATAATTGAATAGCTTCTCTTTGATCAATTTAGTTGCTAATATTCTCACTTAAACAACAATTTGCTTTATATTATAATTTAACTTTATTGAACAATAATAATAGAGAGTCTAGTAATATTATTATTAGGAAGGAATAGGGTTGCCCCAATACTTTTCTAATAAAAACTATAGAGTTGGAGGATAAAAATAAAATTTAGCATATATTTTCTTGTAACATTGCATCGATAAGGGCAGGATCAAATAAGCGTACCGATAGAAATATGCTTAGCCTCGTAACGCCTGTAAGAAATAAAAGTAAGAGACATTATTAATAGTACACGCTGAACATCCGTTGTATGCTATAATTATATAGTATTTGCATATTGATTGCAATCAACTATTCATTATACCTATATATATTGTTTCCGATACGTTATATGCTATAGTCTCCCCTTAGTGCATTTAAAACAAATTTTCCTTTAAAAATATAAATATTCTGGTCGAAGGTTTTAATTTAAAGCCTGAGGATTGAATTTGTTAGTAATTTAATGGCCTCAGTGTAAGCTAAGCATTTTACCTCAACTGTAAGTTGGTGACTTTTGTCTGGCCAGACCACAGTTTGTGCAGCCAGACGCTAGTTTTCCTGGCCAATGGACGACCATCCTCTTTGAGCTTTGAGCTAATTTGCAAAAAATAAAAGCCTTGAAATGGAATTTTATTGATAAGTATATCTAAAGAAAGTCCATTTCACTAAATTAATTTTAACAACGTATTTGATTAATTAATCTCAATGAGTCGTAACTTTCGTTTTTATTAATAAATTTTATTAAGTATACTTTATTCAAGTCTACTGTCGTGGATATTGGGTTTGATCGCCAAATACGTTTTTAGAGGCCCACCGTCAACCCATCTTTGGCACAATGGGCTTTTGCTGATAGGCATAGGATATAATGATGATACGCAAATAAGTCTCCGTGGTCCTGTAAATATTTTGTATTCGAGACTCGAGCGAGGATTTATATTTATATACTCAACTTTCATTATGATTCATGGATTATTATGATTAATGGATTGTTTACGATTTTTAAGATTACTTATGTCGTGAATGTATATTGTTAAGGCCATCATATATTTTGGCTAGAAATGTGGGTAATTTTACCTAACTAAGGAGTCGTGTAGAGTGACGTTTGTTTTATTACCGACGAATAGGAGAGAGGCTCACGGCCCACTTAATAGTAAGCAGTTACCGTCGCCTACGGATGTTTGTAACGCCGGGTGCACCGCGAATATTGCTGTCCGTATAGGGGTACTGAAACCTGAGTCAGTAATGCCGGAACATAACATATAGTTATGGCGGGCTACCTATAGACGGGTTTGGGGCCTTACTACGTAGCTAGGGTGGTTTCGTCGTCTTTTACGGCAGTTAGACCCCAGCCACAAGGGTTCTTACTCCGCCCCTGCACGGAGAAAATTCATGGAAATCAGTCATCCTTTTTATTTAAATTATTTTTCTTGTTTCAAACTGAAGGTAAGACACGAAATTTCGTTGTCAATCATCTAATATATCCTCAAGCAACACTTTTATTGGTTTCTTCTTGAGTAAACAACATCTGAGTGTCGGTTTGGGTGTGCAGGGTGGCACTTTTGCCGGGTCGCTGACTTTTACGCGGTCCGTGCACAATTTTTTCTTTTCTATATTAATACATATAACACAAACGCCTGAATTTAGGATAGGAATCAAACCCGTGACCTCTGCAGGCGTTCTGACGTGCATCACAGAGATTATCGTATCTTGAGAATTCAATTATTATGAATTGTATGACCAATATAGAAGTCGACAGATCAGTTTTTGCGTAACATAATATCGAGTGTAGGGGGTAAAGGAACAGTCTTATTGTTTGAAAAAATGTCCGTCAAAATGTTTTAAATTAAGGTGGCGTTATATTATGTAAAAACTTAGGCAGTTTTTTATATTATATTAATAAAAAAAGTGTGAGCAGTTCACACTAGGGTTTTTACGGATGCAAAAATTTAGACATCCGCGGATGCAGATGCGAATGCGGATTATGAAAAGTTCACATCCGCGGATGCGGATTCGATGCGGATGCGATGCGGATGCGGATGCGGATTTTGGGATTTTAATAGGATAATTATTTAAAAAAATTAAATAATTATCCTTTTAAAATCCCAAAATCCGCATTTGCGAGGTATCTATGTTATGCCGCATGCACAAATAACTGCAAATCAATTTAATTTTAACTTTTTATTTATTTAATCATATTTTTAGAACAAAATTACACAAGTTTTTAGTTTTACTTATGACACAACAGAATTTTAAGCTTCGAGTTTCATAATATATATATATATATATATATATATATATATATATATATATATATATATATATATATATATATATATATATATATATATATATATATATATATATATATATATATATATATATATATATATATATATATATATATATATATATATATATATATATATATATATATATATATATCTTTTTAATCTTACACTCCGACTTCTCTGGACCATTTTTGTCTATTGTAAAATAAGTCCAGATACTGTTTTTTATTGGTGGCGACATTTCGCTTAACATTTATATCAAAATATTCATTAATCACGCAAAAAACTATGAAGTACACACTTACACAGTAAACACTCACTGTAACTATAATTTAGTGACAATAAGAAAAAACACAACAAACAAAACCTGTAGGATCTTGTTACCAATGTGCGCCTTCCTATTCGTCAGTTACCAAATGAAGTTCACAATTACCAAAACAAACGCGGAGCACGTGCAACTCTGGCTCCGCCCACTTTCTTTACATGTAGTTACTTGTTGATATGAATCTGCATCCGTAAAACTCCGCATTGATTGATGCGGATGTGAATGCGGATGCAGATGTCTGAATTAATGCGAATAGTCCGCATTTGCGGATGCGAATATTCGTAACATCCCTGGTTCACACACAGCAGACATGAAACTTCAAGTAAAAAAATTTTCATTGCTGTAAGACAGCAGACAGGATGACGGCCCGCTTAGAATTTTGTAGTTGCAGCGTGGCCTGCGTTGGCGGGAGGAGAGTGTGGTGGTCGACTCCCGCTCCCGCTCCGCCGTCTCCTTTGCGGACATGACTGCCTCGCAGAAGGAGGTGACAGCCGTTCATCCAGGATTACCCCCGACCATGGACAGAACCAGGGCCAGGAGTGACAGTTCCGCGCCGATTTGGGCGACGAGGGCGTGGCGCTCCTCGCGCCACGCAGGGCACACGGCGATAGTGTGATCCACCGTGTCCTCCTCGTCGCCCGCGTCATTGTGGTGGCACCCCGACGTCATCTCCCGCCCTATGCGACACAGATACCTCCCGAAGCAACCGTGCCCCGAGAGGACCTGCGTCAGGCGGAAGGTCAGGGCGCCGTGGCGCCTTTCCAGCCATTCGGCCAGGACGGGCCTCACCGCTTCGATAGTGGCGAGGCCCGCGCTGGGGTTCGCGAGGCGCTCCTTCCACTCCACCATGAACACCTCGTCATGCAGCTCCGCCCGCTTTACCTCCACTTCGCGAAGCGCGGGGCGATAGCCACGCTCGGCCGCATCCCGGCGCCACTGGTACAATAGCGCCAGGACCCGGGCATCGAGGTCCCATGGTGGAGATCCGGCCAGCAGGGAGGCCGCTTCGAAAGACCACTGCCACCTGCAACTGACGCCTAAAGTGTATTTTTATGTAAATTAAAAAAAAAAGTGCCTTCTTATATGCCGGATTCGATTTTATATTTATTCATTTTGGATTCAATTTAATTAACTCTAAATTAAAATATAAAAAATATAAATAAAAAAATATTTAATTTTAAAATAAAATGCAAACGGCTTACACAGACCGCAGAATATACAAGCTAAAGTGGGCCAGTCACGTCCATACCAGGGTTAATGGGTGATGTGATGGGTCAAATTAGTCCTGAAGTAGTCTGAGGGGGGCGCTCCTCCCAGGCGTCAGCGACATCTGCTACGCCGACGACACGCTCGTCACAGCGCGCGGGAGTAACCCCCGCCAGGCGTGCCTTCTGGGCACGGCTGGGGTGGCGCACACAGTGGCAAGAATCCGGTGACTAGGCCTGGAGGTGGCCTTGAACAAGACGGAGGCCGTGATATTCTACGGGCCCCGTCAGAGGCTGCCACCGGGCCTGAGCATAACGGTAGGAGGCATCCGCATCGCCGTCGGGCCGTCCATGAATTATCTTGGACTGGTGCTCGACGGGCGAAAGGACTTTGCGGCGCATTTCGAGCGCCTGGCGCCGAGGCTAGTTCGGGCGGCGGCGGGAGTCTCCCGTCTGCTGCCGAATATCGGCGGACCGGGCGCAGTGTGCCGCAGGCTCTTTGAGGGAACCGTGCGGTCGATGGCCCTTTACGGGGCCCCAATCTAGGCGGATCGCCTGACGGCCAAAACAACGGCGCTGCTTCGTAGACCGCAGCGCGTCCTGGCCGTCAGGGCGATAAGGCACTAGATTGAGATTTGTGATTTAAACCTGGGTAAATATCAATATAAACAATATTTTCAAAACTCACAATTTTTAGTTTAATCACGATGATTGGAAAACATTCCCAAATAACGTTTTAACATATTACGTCGAAAAAGCAATTTATTCAATTGAAATAATACAATTTTCGAGTCAATTCACTCAAATTATAAATTGAACGGATCATTCTGCAAATAGGCGTATTACTTTCAATTTCTGTTAAAATCACCTGTAGCTTTTTACGAAGAATTGTTCTCGATATTCGTTATTCGTACTTATGTATGTACCGTGCCGTATATTTTTAGTCATTTAGTTAATAGCTATAATTAATTTGACAAATACAGCTAGGTAAAAATAATTTTATAACAACTTCTTTCTAATGTATTCTTTGATCAGAAAAAAGCGTTGCCTAGAGGTATCAAAATACGACTAAGTTCGACCCTTGAACAGTGTACCTCTGCTAAAAATTTTAGCTTAGAATTCCACTGGGACTCACTTAGATGTTATTATATATTTAAAGCTACAACTTTTAATTAAAAATAAAATCTCGGAAGATATTTTTACCTAGTCTGTACAAAGATTACTTGATTGCTTAAAAAATTATTTTGCTAATGTATTTTTATTCAAATAAACTTTATTCATCTTAATATTTTATACAAAAGAGAACACACAAAAGGCACAGAAAATAAGTTATTTAAAATGTTGTAACGTAAAATATGTTTTTCGATTTTCGTATTTATTTTTAAGGCCTTAAATTCTTAAAAGCTTTCCGCTTTCTTTGTTTACATTTATTTTAGTATAATTTATAAAGTCATGTCTGACTTTTCACAGATGTTAATGCTATTCAAAGAAATATATTCACTTATTTCATTGACGATTAATTAAAGTAAATGCCCTTGATCTATCGATATATTTTAATTAGAAATCAGAAGATTTTAGATGATTATTGTGATTTTTTAACATGGATTTATAATAAAACTTTCCATTAAACTACCCAGAGCATCCTAAAGGGTGACTTTTGGAATACTCATTTTGCTGTCTTGTGAAAAATCATAAGACGCTCTGTATGCTCTGGATAGGCGCCTTGATGATATTATTAATATAATAATAATAAAAAATTATTACCGTTCAGTATTATTACTTAAATCGTGTTAATAAATAAAGTATTATATACATATATTGACGACCTTCGTGGCGTAACGGTTAACGCACATCCGAACATCTGCCGAGGTCAACGATTAATATTAATTATTCATTTACAAAAGAAAAGATATCCGTTGTCTAGTACACAAGAGGTCTGCCACTTGCTTTGGAACTAGATGGCACTGTGTGAATGTCCTAGTAAATATTTATTTATTTTATTTCTTGTGTCTTGTTGGGCTTCTTTACCGCTTATATCTTACTCGTATTATTGGTACAAAATAGAGGTATGTTTTTATAACACTGGGCATATTAATATAAAAGTGCGTAGTAATGGTGTACCGTGCGTTATTTATTTTGTTATTGTAGGACCATAGATTATAATTGTTTTACTACGTAATAATAAATCACGGTATAATAAATCATAACAGGCCACCAACCCCGGGGCAATTCACGTGCTTTCTTTTTATTGCTGAGGAACAACAGACAATGTGGCGGCCCACTTAATAATAATTACTGTTGCCTATGGATGTTCGCGACGGTAGTTAACACACAGCCCTTGCAGACGCTCTAACAGGACATAATAAACCTCTCAAGGAAAGGAGAAACCAGATGATTCATTGGCATTTATGGCTTTCGAAAAGCGATGACTGATAACTACCTAGCCAAATCTGTTATGAACCTGCCAATGAGTCTTTGGATACACGTTGTAGAATACAACATTTTTCTGCTTTACCTTTCGTTTGTACTTCTAATATTATTTATTTAGTTTTACATGGTGATGGTTTTTACGGATATTTGTCCGCGCTCATTCCGATGAACAACCGGGCTTTGGCACCAGAGTATGCCCTAATAGCTGCTGTCTCTATGATAAAAGGGGAGCAAATTTTGAATCCGATACCGAATCAGTTGTGTTAGTTATTTTCTCAATCTAAACTGAAATATTTTTGTTGCAGGGCTTGCATCACTCAACTTGAATAATGAGGAAGACCCGCCACCCCTTGCAGATAATCCTATCTTGGAATTCTTTAAACTGGGGGAGGTAAGCGGCACCGCTGGGCCGAGCCAGTTGTGGACGATCTATGACGCTTATAGGAAGTGCGACGGACAGGCAAGTTTATTTACAGTTATATGTCTTGTATGGGGTCCCTTTCATCATCATTTTAGCGTTAAATTCCGGTTGCAAACCAAACTTCCGCTGTTTGTGTGCTTCCGACCAGTATAACAAAAAGTAATTTAACTATATCTATTCTATCTATTAACATTATATAATAAATAATTTATGACTGTATTATTTGTTATAATGTACAAATATATAATGTAAATAATAATGAACTCGTGATATTGTATAGGTATCTGAACTCATAGAATGATAATGACAATCATAGTGATAAAATATAATCGCGTAATTTTAGATTAATATCTGTTAATTAACCCTTTAGCCAGCTATTTTTCGATAATGTACGCGTATGTTTAGATTGGACACTTTACAGAATGTTTGACTTTAACATCTATTAGCATCAAGTATTCTGACTGCCAGGTTATTTCTCATGAAAATCAGGGACCAGATTCCGGTGTTCTATGTTCTGTTAGAGACTGGGGTCTTCTTCCGCTCTTGTGGGTCTTCTTCCCCTTATTCAGGGACAGATAGAGGCCTCGAGGCATGGCCTCTTTACCTCGGCTTCAATTCAGGGGGTGACTACCCCCCGGTGGTGTGGTGTTGGCCACTGGAGCACGCGCACCTGTGTAAGCGGTGGCGCCTCATCGGGTGATGTACCGCTGGAACAATGGCATCAACGGCGGTCCAATGAGGACCGCTTGATGATCAGGCGAGGCTACCGGAGTGTGGCATCAGCGGCTGCCCGACGATGGTTATCTTAGGCTCTAGGCCTAAGACCTCTAGGGTCCATCGTGGCGTCATTGTGGCGCCTTAGCAACGGTGTGTCGTGCGTGGCCGGCAGCCGGCCAACGGGGCACGACCCGCCGCCGGCGGCGTACGACGGAGTGACTTGAGACGTCCGCTTCGGCCGGAGGCAGCGGAGCGTCTACCTTTTTTTTTTTTTTTTTTTTTTACGGGGTGGGGAAATTCTCATGGACTACCTCCGCCTGGGGAAAGGCGGAGGGGCGTGCCGGATTCTTACCGGCTAAAACCACCACCCCGGTGTCTCCTCACACGTGCGCGCGGGGCCGCGGGAATCCAAATTCTTCCGCAGCCCCACACTAGTGCTGGCCCGGTGTGTCCGGGCCTCGTCTCCTGCACGGGGTAGTGAGGTGTTTAACTACCCCGTGCATCGCCTCAGAGGCGCGTGCCGACACCCGCGCGCGCCTCCACCTCGGGTCCATCGAATAGGGGGCGGGAACTTCCCCAAGTCCCTCGCCCCTGGACCTATTCATGGGGGCTGGAAAAGGGCGTTGTCCGCCCTTCTCCTGCGCCCGGTGCGCCTTCTGCGGCCGGGGAAGGGAGTCGAGATCTCCCTCTCCCGTTCCGCAGTTTCCTTCTGCGACATCACGTCCTCACAGAAGGACACCACTGCGTCCCACGACTCTGCGCTACCGACCATCCTCCGCACTACGGCCGGCAGCGACAGATTGTCTCCCACTTCATTTATGAGGACACGGCGCTGCTCCTCCCAAGCTACACACTCGGCGAGCGTGTGTTGCGCCGTATCCTCCCCGCAATGGACGCAGTGGTGGCACCGAGCGTCCGGCTCCCTGTCTATGCGGCACAGGTACTTGCCGAAGCAGCCGTGCCCCGACAGCACCTGCGTCACCCTAAACGACAGGGAGCCGTGCCTTCTCCCGAGCCAGTCGTCGAGTACTGGCCGGATCGCCTCGACGGTAGCGAGGCCGGCGGTAGGGCGCAGAAGCCTTTGCCGCCATTCCGCCACCAAGACCTGACGGAGCTCCTCTCGGGCGCAGCGGCAGATCGCGCTGCGCCGGCTTCGAGCCCCGTGCCCGCTCTTCCTCGCGCCATCGATATAATGACGCGAGTACTTTCGCCTCTAGGTCCCAGGGCGGGGATCCGGCCAGGACGCAAGCCGCCTCGTAGGAAATCGTGCGATACCCGCGGACGACTCTGACGGCCATCGCCCTCTGCGGTTTACGCAGAATGGCGAGAGTGCTGGCCGTCATGTCCAACGCCCAAACAGGGGCCCCGTACAGGGCCATGGACCGCACGATTCCCACGTACAACCGCCTACAGGCGGCGCTCGGGCCCCCCAAGTTGGGAAGCAACGTCGAAAGCGCGCCCGCTGCACCCATCAGCTTGGGCGCCAGCCGCCGGAAGTGGGGCCCGAATTCCCATCGGCTGTCGAGCACCAGTCCCAGATACTTCATGGTGGACTCGACAGCTATCCGGGCCCCGCTGACCACGATGAGTGATCCCGGCGCCGGCGCACGTCGGGGGCCATGAAACACCATGGCCTCCGACTTGTTTAGGGCCACCTCCAGGCCCAGGCGCCGGATGCGGTTCACCTCCTGTGACACCGCAGCCGTGGCTATCAACGTCGCCTCCCTGTGCGAGCTCCCCCGGGCAGTGACAAGCGTGTCGTCCGCGTAACACGTCAAGTCGGCGCCCGACGGGAGTTCGCCTCTCAGCACCCAGTCGTAGCCGATGTTCCACAGGAGCGGTCCCAAGACCGATCCCTGTGGAACACCGCACGACATGAAGTGCCGACCGGCACCGTCACGTCCCCGATAGGTGACGCATCTACCCTCCAGATAAGCCCCTACCGTACGGCGGAGGTAGGGAGGCACGCGATGGTATTTCAGAGCCTCCCGAATACAACTCCAGGGTAGGGTGTTGAATGCGTTGGAGATGTCTAAAGACACCGCCAGCACCACCCCACCCCGGGATACCGTCTCCTCCGCCAGGGCCCTCACGCGCATGATGGCGTCTATGGTGGAGCGCCCCCGACGAAAACCAAATTGGTTGTCGTCCAGGTCCGGCCCCTCTCTGCACAAGTGGCTGACGAGGCGATCTGCGATAATGCGCTCAAAAAGTTTGCCCGCCTCATCGAGCAGCACTATGGGCCGATACGCGGACGGCGAGTCCGCGGGGCGCCCCTCCTTCCTGAGCAGGACCAGCCTCCCCTCCTTCCACACACTGGGAAACTGACCCCGCTCGAGACATGCCGTGAAGAGCCCCCTCAGCTGGGGCTCTAGCTTCTTCAGAGCCAGGACGAGAGCTCGACCAGGAACTCCGTCGGGTCCGGGCGCTGTGTTCTTAGCCCGGAGTCGCGACACGGCCGCTCTCATCTCTGCTTGCGTCACCTCGGGGACATCGGTGCTCTCCTCTTCTGGAGATTCTGTGGCTGAGGGCGAAGCCATCGCCGGGGGAACGTGTCCCACTCGCTCAGGGAAGAGGGCCGATACCACCGCCTCTAGCAACTGGGGTTGCATACTTTGTACCAGTGGAGGCGCCCAGGGACGCAACTTGCCCCGTACCCAACGGTAGGGGCGCCCCCACGGATCCCGATCTAGGGACCCCAGCAGCTCCTCCCTGGCACGCGACTTAGAGTCGCCGATGGCCAGCCACAGAGTCTCCTTGGACGCGCGGTACACCTCATACAGCGCGTCTTCCTCGACGGAATCCCGTCGACGTCGTCTCCGGTATCGCGTGTACTGGCGGCGAGCCGCAACGCACTCAACGCGCAGCCGGGCGATCTCGTCCGTCCACCAGTACACCTGGCGCCTTGCGGACTGTTGGCGGACACGGGGCATGGACGCGTCGCAGATCTGCATCATCGCCCCGCGAAACCACAGCGCCACCGCTTCGACGTCGACGGGGCCGTCCGTCGTCGACTCCCAAATCCAGGACTGAACTAAGGCAGCTTCCTCGAGTAGTGCCTTGTCGATGCGCTTAAGCGCCCAACGCGGGCCGTCGTTAATCGGGGCTGTTGGATGGCGGCCGCTCGCGGTCTGGGCAGAGACGTCGAACCGGATATACCGATGGTCCGACAGCGTCTCCACCTCCACGGCGACACGCCAGTCGCGGGCTCGGCTAGCGACAGAGGGGCTAGCGAACGAGACGTCCACTATCGACCCCATCTTACGTCGTCACCGCCCACTCTTCCAGCACCTCGCCCCGAGGGTCAGTGACCGGAGATCCCCACGCTGATGACTTAGCGTTGAGATCCCCGAGCACCAGAACGGGACGAGGGTGATAGCGGCCTACTACGGCGCCCAACTCGACAAGAAAACTCTCAAAGTCGGCGAGACTCTTGTTGGGGGAGAAATACGCCCCCACAATGACGATGCCGCCCGAGACCGCAGCAACCCAGCCGCGGCCACGAGACGGGTCGATCAGAGCCTCGCCAATAATGGCCACCAAACCGTCAGCGCACCCCAGCCAGTTGTCACGGGCGGGGATGAAGTACGGCTCGGCGACCACAGCCACGTGGATCGACCACTCTGCCATGCTCTGGAGTAAAAGATCCTGAGCTCTGGCACAGTGGTTGATGTTGCCCTGGAGGAAATGGAGTTGTGCCATTATTGACATTCCATTCCCTCGGCAACGGTCCTGGGCCGGGAGTCGGCCGCGGAGCTACTAGCCTGCCGGGGCCGCGAGGTTTCCCCGGCAGGTTTAGAGCTCCTCTTCTTCTTCTTCTTGGCCTTTCTGGCAGGCGCGCCACAGGCCCCTCCGCCCACTTTATGTCCCGCTGGCTTCCCTGCAGCCGAACATAAGCTGCAGTTGAGCGCTGCGGAACACTGGGACGCCTTGTGGCCGGGCTGACCGCAGCGATAACAAAGGTCACTACGGTCAACCTCAGCGGTGCACTTAGCCCGAACGTGCCCCTTCTCCAGGCACCGGAAGCACCGCAAAGCCCGGGGCTGCAGGAGTTTCACCCTCGCCGCAACCCAGCCAACCAGCAATCTGCCGCTTAAGGCGATCTTCTTCGCCGACGCTATAGGGCACCGAACCCAGACCACGCCGAGTCCGGTGGCGTCGGTGCGTATATCACCGGCCCGCACTTTGTCCGGCGGACACTCTCCGCTTCGGGCAACGGCTGCCGCCACCTCCTCAGAGGTCACGGAGTCGTCCAGACCAGCAATCCGCATCTCTGCGGTTTTCATTGGCCTGGAGACCCGGACGTCCTCAGGGTTGAGGACCTCCCTCATCTTGGCGGCCAGAGCGTCCGCCTTTTCGGCACTGCCACTCGCAGCACCAGCCACCTCGAACAGCCGCGCGCCCGTGGCAGCCTGCCTGAGGGTGACGGACTGAAGACCAAGATCTGATAATTTGATCTTGGCCTTGGCCCCGGCAATGACCGACTGGTACGTTACACCACGCTCCGCAGCTCCGGGCTGTAGCGTGAGCGTCACAGCCTCGGAACGTGGAGCACGCACCGCCGGCCCTTTGCGACCGCCTTTGGCAGTCGGCCGCGCAGGCTGCGCAACCGCCTTTGCGGCTCGGCCGGGGGCGCGCGCTGTTGCTGAGGCCGTCTTGGCGGCTTTGCGGGCCTTCTTGCGGCTCACGACTGTCGCCCAGGTCTCACCCTTAGACCCGGCAGTTGTGGGTTGATCACTCGATGCGGCTCCCTCCACGGGCTTTTTAACACCCTCCGCGGGCTTCCCCTTCTGAGGCGTAGGTCTCGGCGGGCCCTCAGCCCTCCGCCGTGTATCGGCCGCTAGGGGAGGACGGAGGATTTCCGCAGGGAGGCGCCGAGAAATCACCTCTATACGAGCATTGACCATGCTCCCGCACTGGAGCATGCAGAGCCGGACAATGCGCTCGACCTCGTCGTCGGTATTAGTGCTTGCCGGTCTCGGTGCGGGAGCCGGGGCCACTACCGATGCGGCATTAGGCGACGTACGTCGCTGCTGCTGCTCGCTCAGCGCAGCGACTTGTCGCCGGAGGTCCTCCAAATCATTTCGGAGACGACTGTTTTCCTCCTGCAACTTCTGCGACCTCGTCTAAGGCCGTCCTGTTGAGGAGGATGCCAATCGCCTCCTTAATGTCCGCGGCAGCTTCCTTTAGACCGCGAGTGAACGTCCCCTTTAGGCTGCCGGATTTGGTGGCAACCTTCAGGACTAAGTCCACCCCGTCCAGGGCAAGCTGGCTTAGGGCCACCGCAGATGGTTCCCCCCCTTCCGCCGCTAGAGCAGCGCGTCGCTCACGTGCGCGTCGGGCCATTTGCGACACTTCGTCGGCCGCGACGGCTTTGCGTTGCTCTCTTTTGGTGGCGCTGATCTCAGCCTTTGAGCTCCCTAGCGAGACACAACTCTCGCCACCAGGGTCCTCAGTGGTGACTCCCATGTCACTCTCTGCTTCTCTGGCCGCCGGAGTGTTGGAGCGCACGAACCTACCCTGTGCGTCCCTCCGCGGCCGTGTAGCACTCAGCCCTCTCGAAGCCTGCCGACCTCTCCTCGCGGTCGGCAACTTCGGGGCCAGCAGGCCTTCCTCATCTGAGGACAGGTCCACTGACCCACTTCCCACCAGAGCAGGGTCGCGTGGACGTTTCCTAACGGAAGACGGACCACGCGGCCCTCCGTCATTATTTATTTTATGACAGATTCCAGTAATACTATCAGCAACAGGGGCCTGGTCGCCTACCCCTGTGCGTCCGTCGGTAACCAATTTATCACTCGCAGGCCCGGGTACCTGCGAGCGCCGGGCGTCAACCGGATCGCATGACAAATCTCTCGAGGTCACCACAGGTGACCTCTCTCGCAGAATGTGGGCCCCCCCAGAATACGCTGGGCCCGTGCCTGCACCCGAAGGCGCAGGGGAGGATTCTCCACCCTGTTGGGTGGTACCTCCCTGGGGTAGTACTTTCTCATTCTGCATTTTCATTTTGGTCTATGGTGTGGCGCTTGGGACCAGGTTTTTCCCCCTGGCCATGCAGCCCATCGGCGCACCACGGAACCTTAGGCTTCGGGTGGGCTGTTATAGGTCCCCCAGCCCCAGCCCACAAAGCTGGGGGATTCCGGACGGGACTCGCATCCACGTCGCATCCTCCCATGCCAGTCAGGCGTGGGTACGACTACCAGACGACACTCCAGAAAAAAACCAGGGAGTCGCCTAACGTCGTAGCCGGCCCAGCAAGACCAACCGACAGCGAGGATGCGGTTCCCGCCCCAGGAACACTCTCTATACAAGCGCAGCCGAAATGGGCATGGTTTCGACTGCCAAATCAGGTCCCGGGACAAAACCCGGGACTCCAACTAGCATTCGCAACCATCCCACCGGGGACCGCGCCACGCATATAGAGCGAAGTTGGAAAGGATGTGGGTAGTAGACGGGAAAAAAAGGTAGGACTCCGCCGCCTCGGACGGAAGGGGAATGAGGCGGTGGATGCTCGGGCACCTCGGGTACGCACACCCGTGCACTCCTTGGACAGAGGAGCGCCCCTGAGGGGCGGAGCGTCTACCTTGATCAAGGGCAGGTTGGAATTTGGAATTTACAAAAATAGATAAATGAACGTGAAGCAAAAACTTTGTACCCATTTTGACGAAATTTGCGCGAACGGAGGACTATGAAATTTAGCACAATTAAGTTTATGTGGAGGACAAGTGTAGAAAACTATTTTTTTGCCTAAAATACATTAAAAATACATTAAATTAATTCAAATAAACATTACGCACACTACCGCTCACACATATTTATTATGCATACTTTACTTACGGTTTTCTTTTATAAGAGTTTATGACCTAGTAAAGACCATTATGGTTAATTTTATAATAATATAATATTTAAATTCATATATACATCGTATAGACATTAGTAAATAATAAATAATAATATTTAATAAATAATAATATAAATAATATTTAATAAATTATGAACATTAATCGCCTACAGGCTTAGGTGATTATAATATTCTCTTTGGTCTTATTGAATGTCAAAATTGACAAAAAAAAGGAATGTGTGGCATTTAATAACCACCTTTTTTATGATGCGAGATCCAAAAGGCACGACATGTTGGCATAGAGACTGTCTGTGACAAGAAGCAATAAAAACAACATATTTCTATAAATAAATGGTTTAATTCTTGTAATTGTTTTGAGTTTTCAAATATACGAACTGCTATAAATTGCAACGTGTTGTATTTATATGGTAACAGTTTGGTTGGAGTGAAAAAGGTTTCTCTTGTAAATTAGCAGGGACCTGCCCCTCAAATGATTTATGAAACTTTAGAATTGTTTTTATTTGTAGTTATTTATAATTTGTGAAATACATCTTGCTCTGCATCAAGCATGAAGAAAACAGTGTATAAATAACCTGTATTTAATTACTCTTGTCTATTTGTGTGAACACAGTTTATAGAAAATGCGATTATATGGTTACAAAATGGATTAACAATGCAAGTTTTGCAATACGAAATGTTTTGAAGTTTTAACATACAGTGATTCCGTTAAAACTGATTTAGAAATATGGCAAATTAACTGAGTAGCTGTGATGAAACCTTGGATTCTAGAAAGCCTTTGAGAAAAGAACCCTAATAAACTACGAACTAAAAATTAAATGAATTATGGTTGAATTTTGACCCCTGGGCGACCACTAGTACAAATAAACTTTTATTAGGAAATTCCCATAGGAGGGAGTGAATAACAAATTTCGACATACACTAAGCCTTGTACTATATGCATTAGTGCATCAGAGATAATCCGCAATCAGCGTTGCCACATATTCAGCTCGCCTAATTAGTCCTAATAGCTCCGAGCTATTCATCTGAAGGCAAATACATTAACGCATGTAATATTAACTGAATAACGGACTAACACACGACACATAATTAATTAGCTATCAAATTAAGAATGCTTTAAGATTTTAAATGATTTATTCAGTTGATAATTCTTGTAGGAATATAATGAAGTCGACATAATGCACAGACAAGGCAGGAGGGGTAGACCCAAAAAGTGCTGGCTGGACGTTATAAGGGGTGATATGCGTGCCAATGGGCTCACTGCCAGGAATGCTGAAGACCGTGCGAAGTGGAGTAGATAAAGTCGGAAAGTGGACCCCGGGCACTGAAACAGAAGTTTAGGTAGCCACCGGGATTCAACGCTTAGATAAAATAGAATGAAGTCGAGATAATGTTCATGATTGTATTTTCTCTTTTTGGTAAGCTGTTTCGATATTTAATAGCTAGAACTCGTTCAAGACCTTTTTGAAGGCATATGATCAATTTTAATTGAAACGTTAATTACGACAAAAAATTATAAAAAATAAGTGAAATTTATACTATAATCATTATTCGATATCGGGCGTGTTTTACAAGTGGAGGACACTCGTGCTGTTCGCGTATCCCCCTTAATCTCGGATTGAATCCAAAAAGCGGAGAGGGCTGGTGGGTCTAAATCTTGGCTCACACCATGAAACATGTAATAGGCGATAGGATAATAGCGGCTTTTTGTTTAGTTTATTAGGCTTATTTGTCAGGTTAGTTTAATATTGACATCTTAATTCATATCAATAAACATATCATATTACTGATATAAAATTTTCTAGAATAAAATTATATTATCACTTAAATAATGCTAAAAAAGTAGTATCGCGTGTTAAACAAAGTTTTAAAATGTGGGCAAGGATCTTTCATAACTTGAGTCTATTATTTTAACGAAAACTATTGTTGTATAACCAGTAATTTTCTGATTACTAATAGTTTGGCAATACTGTTTTGTGAGCTAATGTGAAAATAGCCATTTTAAACATTGGGGCGCTTATGTGTGACGTATATTAAAATCGGATTAAGATTTGTTAAACATTAAATTTAATATGACAAAACTCTTAAAGTGTTGTTGTATTTAGAATTTAACATAATTTAACATAAAACGTGTATCGAAAATCAATCCTACGTAAAATAAAATAATAGTTATAAAAGAATAAATAATATAAATTATTATACCTAATTTCTTTTCTCCCAGTCACTTACACACAGGCTGGTAAACTTCGCCTTTTCTGTCGTGTTATTTAGATGTTATAATCTCGATTTTGTAGATTATAACTTGTCATTTAATATTTTAGGTGTTAGGAGGTGTACATATTTATCACCCTAAGCACCGATTATAACCAAACACTACTAGGAGTGGACAACGTTATATGAACTTGTACATAAACACAGTACATGAACTCATGTGTAATAGAAAATTTAAATCGTCTACCGTTGACAGATTGAAAACCAACCTAATATCAAAGGAAAACTTATTTAAAGGCGTTGTGCACTTTTTTGTGATGGGTAAAATGTTAAACTCCCATCAGGTCACGTGTCCTGATCGAAAATTCGTAAAATGTAAGTAGGGAGATTTTCTCCAGTAATACCAACCTTATTAATAATGACTTAAGTTTTATTTTATAATGTAACTTTTAAATGATTGCATTGCATTACTTATACATATATATTCGAATTGCGACTTTGAAATACCATTGAGATTTTTTTGTGATGGGTAAAAAAATATAAACTCGCGTCAGGACACGTGAACTGATCGAAAATTCGTAAGACGTGCATTACTTAAACATATCTATTCGAATTGCGACTTTATTACAATGAAATACAGTTGAGTTTTTTTTAAGTGAAAACTTCTTTAGGCGGGTTGAGCACTTTTTGGGAGAACAATTTTTGGTTTGTAAAGAAGTATTAATGACCAATTTAAACTTTAACCCTTGATATAAACACTTTTTTATCGGTGAAGAACAGCAGACAAGTTGATAGCCCACTTATTAGTAAGCAGTTACCATTCGCCCATGGATGTCTGCGATGCTAGGGCACCGCGAATATGCTGCTTTAATAACGAGGAGTAAAGGAACCTGGGTCACTAAAGCCGGAACAAGGTTATTATGGCGGCATACTTTTAAACTAAGGGTGGTTTCCATCTAAATGGCGTGTGGGTCCTACCACGTAGAAATACCTGGATGAATTACTAATTACATCATTGTATACTCATCGTGTACACAATGTTATATAATTTAACTCAGAACAAAAATTACGTATTGATTTTAGATTATTTTACAATTTTGACAAATTACTTGATTTTGACAATGTTGAATTTATATCTAAAAAATTCTTAAATTTGTTTCATTAAAAAGATAAGTTATTACTGCTATACAATAATTATATAATTAATATCTGTATATTGTTTAAAACTAACGGCAATTATTTTAATAAAACAATATTAAATTCAATAGTTTCCCGACATGGAAATGTATTTATCTCTTAAGCTTTATCGAACTTTAATATTACATGTAAAACGCCAAGCTTGCCTTCGAGACATAAAATAAATAAACACTACTGAACTAAATTAATATCAGAAATGTTATTGATAAAGTTACAAAGTTCACTCGTTGTAGCAACAAAACTCTACGAAGCGTAGTTCAGTAAATTTATAACGGAATTATGTGATAGTTCTATTAGATAGTCAGTCTATTTTTTTATGGGTAAAAATGTGTATTAACACATTTAGATGTTAAACATTCTGAAAATGAAGATATGTATTTAAAAGGAACTTACCATTTTCGCACAGATGGAGAATTTGTATTGCATTTTATAAAAATCATTGGTGTTGATTTAAAAGCTAGCGTTTTATGAAAATGAGGTTAAATTTAAAATAAATATTTAACGTTCGATCACTCGCTGTGTATGGTATATTAGAATAAATATATTTGATTTGTTGATATGTTTGTTGTTGGATATTTGAATTGATTTGATTTTACGAATGTTGTATCAAATGAAGTGCTAAGGATCTGCCTCTATCTTCGGACAGTATACCCGCTACACTTGTCTGATGTGAATTGGTCAGTTACACATACCAGTAATTTCAGTATACAGGTTTCCTCACGGTGTTTTCCTTAACCATCAGTACGTGGCAATTAATCTATAATATTTGTTACTAGGCGATAAAAACTGTTTAAGTTGTATATGCCACCGTAGGGTTCGAACTTGGGAGCTCTAGATCGGTGTCCGAGTGTAACAGCAATGCTACCAGGTACCTACAAACCTAAAATGTTCAGCCTGGACCACGATATCAGGAAAGTGCGTCAAACGAGGCACTAAGCAGTAAGAGATCAATAGGATTTTTATTGGAAAATCGACTGTCTTACGACATAACACATATTACTTTTAACTTGATTGTGTGTGTGTCCCCGACCGTCGTGGAATATTTCTTCCACAAAAAAGTCCATAAGAAGTCAGTCCTGTATATAAAATAATCCTTAATATTGATGCTGAATCCTTCTCGCAGATGCTTGTGTTAATATTATATCAGCATTAAAACAATAAAGTGGGAATATTACGGTTCATAACGTCCCATTAGTGAGTTCGGAGCTTCCCCTAGTGGAAAACGAACTTATCAACTCGATTTTCTCACAAAGTTTTCCTTCATCGTCGTATAGGTCGACTATCTATACATATATAAGGAAAATGGGGTTCCTTTGACGCACCATCACAAAAAAAAACTACTGAACATAGCGGGATGGGACTATCATTCGACGCGGAATTTCGTAGATGGCCTATTCATTTTTTGGATTCCATTGACCCTTTCTCATTTTTTATTTATTTACTTTTGCCTGTTATTCGCCAAGCGGAGCGGGCGTGATCGGCTAATTTACATATTTTTTTTAATTTACATTCTAATTTATATATTATATAAATTAGAATGTAAATTATTTCATTCTAATTTATGTACATTCTTGTATATATATATATATATATATATATATATATATATATATATATATATATATATATATATATATATATATATATATATATATATATATATATATATATATATATATATATATATATATATATATATATATATATCTATACTACTATTATAAAGAGGAAAGATTTGATTGTTTGTTTGTTTGCTTTGAATAGGCTCCGAAACTACTGACCCGATTTAAAAAATTCTTTCATTGTTGGGAAGCTACACTATCCTCGGATGACATAGGCTATATTATATTTTCAAAAAAATTAGGGATCCTTACTAAAACTCTATTAATGTAACCCAAAGTGTAAAAAAATTACCTAAAATATTATTTAAATCGCGTGCGTTGCGAAAACTATTGATGATAGAATAAAATAATGTACTACAACTTTGCAGAACACATCATTATTTACAAAAAGTGTCGCGACAGCATATGTCTAACTATTATAGTTATGCCACAATAAGTGTTCTTTTATTTTAAAAATTTAATTGAAATGCCGCCCCTAGAAAAGGCTCTTTATTTGGATCTTGGTATTAATCCTTATCAAAATAAATTACTTCATATTCAAAACTGTTTCAATACCTTTATATAACTTTTTGAATTATTCAATTCGGATATTCCATTCGAAAGATATCACGAGTTTAAAAATGTAAGTATTAGAAAAATGTTGCGTGGTAGCCGCTCACCCTGTTCGGCTAGCTAGGCAGCACCTTATGCAATGTAGGCGTGCGTCACTGGGGTTTTTACAAAAATTAGAATACTTATTAAAAAATAACGAAAAATAAATAAAAAGTAATAGCAAAAAAAAATCATTAAAATAAAAGCTCAAAGAAATAATAATATTCAAACTTTCTTTATAATTTTATTTTTTTAGTAACCTGACGCAAATAGAAGGGTTTGCCTCCAGGGGCGCTCCTCTGTCCGAGGAGTGCACGGGTGTGCGTACCCGAGGTGCCCGAGCATCCGTCGCTTCACTCCCCTCTCCGTTCGAGGCGACAGAGTCCTACCTTTCTTTCAGTCTACCTCTTACATCCTTTCCAACTTAGCTCTCTGTTCGTGGCGTGGTCCCCGATGGGATGGTTGCTAATACTGATTGGGGTCCCACGTACCCACGCCTGACTAGCACGCGACGGGGATGCGAGTCCCGTCCGGAATTGGCCGCGGACCTGTCGCTCCCGATCCTGGTTCTGTCCATGGTCGGGGGCGATCCTGGATGGACGGCCGTCGCCTCCTTTTGCGAGGCAGTAGTGTCTGCAAGAGAGGCGGCGGAACGGGAGCGAGAGTCCGCCAGCGCACTCCCCTCTCGCCAACGTAGGCCGAGTCGTCGGCGCCGGAGGGCGGGCAACGATCTCCGGCCGCCGTAGAAAGCGGCCGCGGGCGGCACCTCGGGGGAGGATCCACCGCCCGCACTATTGCCGCGAGGGAGAAGGCCGCGTGCTGTTCCGCAGCCCCCCTCAACTCCTAGAGTTGCGCCCCCTGGCGCCAGCACTTTAGAAGGGGCCCGCTTTAAGACAAAGCGTGGGCCGGCGCCGGCCCGGGCCACGAGATCGGCAGGCCATATATCCGTGGGCCCGGGCGTAGACGATAGGAGAACAGCGGGGTTTTTTAGTGGGTCGAACATCTTTTCCGGAGTCCCTTATAACCCTCGGTCCCCCCGGGCCGGGGGAACCCGTCAAGAGAGGTTTTCCCCGAGACCGAAAAAAAATAGAAGGGTTTAATTTTTAATTTTTTGTTAAATACCCGTGCGAAGCTGGGACGGGCTGCTAGTATATATATATATATATATATATATATATATATATATATATATATATATATATATATATATATATATATATATATATATATATATATATATATATATATATATATATATTATTAGGAACCAGAAGTGAGGATTAATAAAAAAAGGAACAAATTGGAGGTAGACTAACCTCAGTTCTATATTTTTCTCATTACAATTAAAAACTAAATAATTCACATCAAACGATTTTATAATTAGAAATATGATTACAGGTAATTCACTATGTACGTAACAGATCAACCGTAAAACAATAATGGAATAGATTAAGGACTAAACTAACAACAAAATATGGCTGACGTATACCGCACGACCTATCAAGGACACGCCCTTGCCTAAGAATCGAACCGACAATAACGAAATGAGAGGCAGACCGACAGCTTCCGCACGCGATGACGACCGGACGAAAAAGAGGACTGGCACCTACTTGCGGCGCATTATATAGAAGCGGTCGGCCTGTCCCTCACTCGTTCCCACTTCACACGGATGGTATTTCCTTAGGAGTACATCTGATAATATATATATATATATATATATATATATATATATATATATATATATATATATATATATATATATATATATATATATATATATATATATATATATATATATATATATATATATATATATATATATATATATATATGTGTGTGTTTGTATATAAAAACACAATTTATAAAAAAAAATACCGAGCAAAGCTCGGTCATCCGGGTACTAATCATAAAGCGAGAAAAAACACATAAGAGAATTTATCAATTAAAATAATGAATCAGTTTTTTATTTTTATTATTCACCACTGTCAGTTTTCTAATAAGTATATTTAAAATTGTATTAACTTAATAAAACTTATTGTGCTTGCAATAAATGTCGTACTTGTTGCACAAAGCTAAGTGTCGTCTTGACTCAAAGCTAACACGATATATCTGCTACTCAAGTATGCAATTGATTAGATCCACCTATTTTGTCGTTATTTACTTCCATCAACGCGCTACATTTACTTTAAGAGTTGAATACTGTCTCCTTCGACTATATAACGCTATACAAGACTATTCAAGTGTTTATCACCCAATAGGTTATTTCTCTCTAAAGCCTGAGGTTACTCGAGCAACTATATTTATATAATTTCATGAGCTTCAATCTGCCATATAAATAAATATGGCAGAGGATCCCTTTTTGATACGAAATTATGAATGGCTGAATGCATCAATTTTATTTCCCGCACCTATTGTTAGTGGCAATTACCAAGCTGACTGAGATCTGCCATCAACTAGTACCTGCAGTGGACGTTCTTCTGGAGATTTTGAATCTTGGAGCAAGAGGTCGAAACGCAGAAGAACCCAATCAGTTCGCGAAACTTTGACGTCACAAGATTTAGCTTATGCTGCTCTGCAGGTGAATAGGATGCTTCGAAGGTTCATCGAGAGCTTCGAAGTATAGATATGCTTTTCAATCGACCGCGACAAGCGAGAAAACTTTGTCCACCGAAGCTGCACTTTCGCTATATGTTGAGTACAAATTCACAAAGAGTCAATATCAGGGATTGAGAACAACAAGTAAGGAGAATAACTGCAAGCTGTATCCTTCCTACAAGAAATTGGCAGAAGCGAAAAAACTAGGCTATCCACCTAATACTGCTATCACCGTCACAGAAAGCATGGCTAAAGTTCAGCTACAAGCTTTATTGGACATACAACCGACCGTATTTTATTATACCAAGAATATATCATTCGCAGTTTGGATTCAGCGAATGTTAGCCACATGAAATTAATTTTCAAATGGGTTGTGGCGGAAATATTTATAGTCATTATATTATTGTATGACAATATTTGTGATATCGAAGGACTTTTATTCTGAAGGATTTCCTCAAAATATTCGTCGAAAATATATCAAATAATAACAATTCTGCGATATATTTCCGACGAATATTCCGAACAAATTCTATAACAGAATATTCGTCGAAAATGTATCTGAAGATAAAAATTCTTCGATATACATATTTTCGACGAATATTCTGTTATTTAATTTAATAAACAAATAACGTTCTCAGTATATTAATTGTTGTAATTAATTGATCTCCCAACTCTCTACATAAAACGCTTCCATTCATCAATTATGACGGGTTTTCATGCGTCTCGTTGCTATATTGGATCCGCCATTTTGTTTGGACAATTTTTAAATTCAAATTCGTAATCAGCAACCTCAAAAGCCTCCAAGTGATGAGTTTTGTTTAAATTAAACGTCATTTTGGGGTTTGGGCCACGTTTTGGGGATTCGGCCCCACTGTACGTTGTGAGCGTTGTGACAGTTTCTAGTCTAATATGTATTTGTGTTTCCAATGTAATGTATATGATACTTTGCCTTCGAGTTATACGGTTGAGTTTGAGGGTAGGGGGGTTAGGACTTGGAATATTTTTGCTATTATACGTGTTTTATTATATTGTAAATTTAGACTCTTGAAAGGCAACCCTTACTAAGCGATATTGAGTGAACTTTCTAGAAATTAAACTCCTGTACGGACAACAGTGTGTTCACGGTGCCCCTAGTTACCATCGCAAACATTTATATGCGACGGTAACTGGTTATTACTAAATGGGCCGTCAGCCTGTCTGCTGTTCGTCAGCAATAAAAAAGGAAAGGGATTTGAAGTTCAAATATTTAGAAAACAAAATGTTATAACTCATTTTCTGATAGATCAATCCCCAATTTCTCTATGCAAGGGCGGGGTAAGAATACTAACCCTTGCGGCCGGGGTCGGCCTGTCGTAAAAGGTGACAAAATAACCTCAGCTACGTGGTAGGGCCGCTAGCCCGTCTGGATGGCAATATGTATTTATTTACTAAAAAAAACCATATATGTAGTGTATCAGTGATGTAGTACCCACAACACAGCTCTTCTTCAGTTTCATTTTTTCAGTTCTTTAATAACATTAAAATAATTACTATAAAATACTTTTTATAATTCTAATTTTATACAAACCTTGTCCTAACAATAACGAATACACAAAACAAAGAATCATCCAATTTGGTGCAGTCATTTGAACGTGATGAGCGTACATACATTTCGAAGATCCATTTTTATTTATATAGATAGAAGTGAGATAGAAGAAGAAGATAGAAGATTTGTATTTTTAGTTTTGTATACATTAGGTAATTTAAATCAAAACTTTAATTAATTTTATGAAAATTTTATAGAACGATCTTAAGTTTAGTCCAAATACAAATTACGCTTGGTTTGTGTGATAATTTTTTTTTATCAATTTCTATGAAATAATTTCCTAGTTGTTATGCATTGTTGGAGAGCTAAGAAACCGGTTATGTTTGTATAATAATCTGCAAGCCAAGTCTCATAACGATTTTCTGTTTCTAAGGCATTTTAGTGGAAAAAATCCCAAAAAAATATTGAAGTAATATCGTTTTTAGTCTTGCATTTTTAAATTTGGACTTTTGAATTTTTAATTGCTATTTTAATATTGATAAATAACCAGTGCTTGTCGTTTTTATAAATTAGAAGAAAAATGAGATTTAAATTAATACTTTTTTAAATATATTTTTGATGTTGCATTTTTGACTTAGGTATTTTGAAAAAACCTAATAAACGTGAGAACTCAAAAAATTATCGCAAATAGTCACCCCTATCACCTCCTAACGGTAATAAGTCTAATTACCAATAACCTTGTATACAAGGGTATAGAGCAAAATAAAATATCAGTCGAAGTATTTAGAAATTACTGCAATAAAATATTCCTCCTGAACAAAATTAAATTTATTCGTTTTATCCAAAGCTCTATATAATTTAATCATTTATTTTGTGACTCGATTCCTGTAATTTCTGGTTAAAATATTCCAAATATATTATCGAGGTATTTACATTACTCGGAGGCCTTGTAATAAATTTCAGTTTTAATATAAAGTTATCGCGATTTTCTGAAAATGTTGAATTGAGTTTTGTAACATATCAAACAAGCTTAATGAGGTTACGAATTTCTATTTTTTGAATATTTACAATCTGCTTCTAAGATAACTTTGGTGTTGCGATCGTACCAACAGTACTTTCTGATAAGATATCTAAATATATGTAGAGATTTTTATATTTTTTCGTTTCTTTTTTAGAACTGCCTCTCTCTGCCCTAGTAAGGATTTAGCAAAATACTTCTTTTCCAAAATGAACTGATACCTCAGACCCACATAGCCAAATTACTTTAAAAATCGTATGTCTAGGTTTTTTTCCTCTTGATACAAAATCTCATATTTTACTACCTACTAACACACTAGTATCTACTAAAATATTTTTCATTCTTATAACAAGTGGTACACATAACTTATATAGTATCTTGAAAGTTACAAATAAGAACTTCTGTTAATTACTAGAAGTCAATTTTAAACCTCGTCGACCCCCAAAATCAGTTTTCGTTTATATTGACCCTAAGGGCTCAATATCAACCGCTTTAGGATTCCCTGGCCTAGAGCAATAATTTAGAATACTAAAATATAGTCAATATGCCATCAAGTGTAGAATTTTCAGTTTTTTTTTACTTTTCCTAAAGTTATCCGCACAACTCTTTTCAAATCAATAGCCACCGACAGGTTTGCCCTCTCACCAGAAAGAATACCAATACCAACCACGCTTGCCAACGCAAATCGTTTCCAGGTTATTTTATCTATACATAAATATATAAAGAAAATGGGGTTCTTTAACGCACCATCGCAACAAAACTACTGAACATATCGGAATGGGAATCAGCCGTGTGACCCCGGCCAGTGAAAAGAATAGGGTCACCCTAGGTCATTCCAAGGGAGTCGTAAAAGGCGACTGATGGACTACTCTTTTGCCAGCTTGCATGCGGCAAAGGAAGTGCACCTCTCGGTTTTTCCTCTAGGGGTTGGGAGGTCGGACGGCAGTCGCTCCCGTAAAAACCAAAACTAGCCAAATAATATGGTTCGGACACGTAAGGGATATGTCACGGATAGGGCGTCGCCGCAAAACAACGCGCAGGAACTTCGCCCGACTCCTGTGACAAGTGGACTAGGGCTGCCGTGCCGTGGGCGAGCACGGCTAAAGACACTAGCCCCATCCAAAAGGAAACTCCGCTTCGCAACGTGGAATATTGGCACGCTAACCGGACGCGCGAGAGAGTTGGCCGATGTGCTCTCCAGGCGGAGGGTGGCCGTGGCGTTCCTGCAGGAGACTCGGTGGAAGGCCAGCAGATCCCGGTTCATTGGGAATGGCTACAAGCTGATCTACACAGGTGCACCTGGTGGGGAGAATGGGGTTGCCATAGTGCTCTCGGAGGAGTTCCAGAACGACATTTTGGAAGTGAAACGTCATAGCGACCGGCTTATGGTCGTTAGGGTGCTTATCGATGGGGTAGTTACCCACTTGATAAGTGCCTATGCGCCACAGGCCGGTTGTGACGACGCCGATAAAATAGCGTTTTGGAATCAACTCGGAGAAGTGCTCCGTGGAGTCCCATTATCACAGGGGATCATTTTGGGGGGTGATCTGAACGGTCATGTGGGTGATGAATGTGGGGAATTTGAGCGTGTTCACGGTGGATTTGGGTACGGTACCCGCAACGCGGAAGGGGAGAACATCCTCAATACGTGTGCGGCTGCCGACCTTGCCATCGTGAACACGTATTTCAAAAAGAGACCCGAGCATCTCATCACCTACAAGAGCGGGAGGAATGCTACCCAAATCGACTTCCTACTCACTAGGAGACACCACATCAGCAAAGTAGCCAACTGCAAGGTCATACCCGGTGAGAGTCTCACTGCACAACACCGTCTTCTTGTCATGGACCTCTGCGTGAAGCCCAAAGGCAAATGTGTCGACCGCCTTCAACGCCGAATCAGGTGGTGGCTGCTTGATGAAGTCAAGTCCCAGGAGTTCGCCTCTGCCATCGGCGACAAGTGCGCCGGAGGTGAGGGCGAACCGGTTCAATCTTACTGGGACAGGATTCAGGCGGCTATCCTTGGGTCGGCGAGAGAGGTGCTTGGCGTGTCTAAGGGCGGACGCAAGTGTGACAAGGAGACTTGGTGGTGGAACGACTCAGTCCAGAGGGAGACCAGGGCGAAAAAAGCCCTCTTTAAGAAGTGGCAAGCGTCCAGATCTCCTGAAGATCGCGACGCATACAGAGATGCCAAACGCGCCACCAAGAAAGCTGTAGCCAGAGCCAGACGAGACCACTTACAACCACTTTACGATAAGTTGGACTCGTCTGAGGGGCAGAAGCTCATATATAAGTTGGCGCGCTCCAGGGTCAAAGCGGCACAGGATATCTCCAAGTGCCGCTGTGTAAAAGACCACGGGGGCAACTTGTTATGCGAGGACCTCGCGGTGAAGGAGAGATGGCGCTCATATTTCCACGAGCTGCTGAACAAGCAGCACAAAGAGGTGCAGCCGCCAGATCTTCCTCCGAACCAAGGACTAGTGCCACTGATAACGCCTGCAGAGGTCCAGAATTGTCTTCGACGCATGAAGAATCGGAAAGCTGTTGGATCCGATGGAGTCCCCATCGAAGCCTGGAAGGCGATGGGCTCTCGTGGTGTGGGCACTTTAACCGACCTTTTTAACCAGACACTCCTCACCGGTAAGATCCCGAACCAATGGAGGCTGAGTATCATTACTCCAGTCTTCAAAGGCAAGGGATCGGTGCAGGAGTGCGGTAACTACCGCGGTATAAAGGTCATGTCCCACACCATGAAGCTCTTCGAGAGGGTTATCGACTCTCGGATTCGACAGGAGTGCACTGTCTCGGAATGTCAATATGGGTTCCGCCCTGGTCACGGGACAATGGACCCTATTTTTGCCCTAAGGACTGTCGCGGAGAAATACAGGGCGAAGAATACGCCTCTGCATTGTCTGTTTCTTGACTTGCAGAAGGCCTTCGACTGTATTCCTCGCGCGACAATCTGGTGGGCATTGCGGTCCAAAGGGATTCCAGAGGCCTATATTGAGATCATCCGAGACATGTACCGTGATTCCGATTCCGTAGTTCGGACCGCTGTTGGCGACACTAAACCTTTTCCCATCACCGTCGGTGTGCACCAAGGATCCGTCCTTAGTCCGTTTCTGTTTAGCGTGGTATTAGACGTATTGTCAAACAGCATCAGAAACTCACATGAGCAGCCCCCGTGGCTGCTCATGTATGCTGATGATATCGCGCTGGCAGATTCGGACAGGGGTAGGCTGGTGCGACGTGTGAAGGTGTGGAAGGAGTCGCTTGAGAACGGTGGTCTGAAGCTCAATGTGGCGAAGACCGAGTACTTGGCCTGTAACTCCACAGATCCCACACCCGTACGCATAGACGGCAACACGGTCGAGCGCACGGACCATGTGAAATACCTGGGATCTGTGTTTCATGCGTCTGGTGACATCGATTGCGACGTCAAGGCACGCATTGCTGCCGCGTGGGCCAAATGGCGTGAGGTAACTGGTGTCATTTGTGACCCCAAGATGCCGGTAAAGTTGAAGGGACAGGTCTATAAGACCATCATTAGGCCTGTCCTTTTATACGGCTGTGAAGCGTGGCCGGTGTTAGAGCGACACAAGCAAGAACTGCGTGTCACGGAGATGAATATGCTGCGGTGGATGTGTGGAGTGACGCGGAAGGACCGCGTTAGGAACTCCCGCATTCGCGGTGGTCTTCATGTCCGGGACATTGCAGATAAATTGCAGGAGTGTCGGCTCCGTTGGTATGGCCATGTTTTACGGCAACCGGATGCTTACGTGGGAAACAAATGTCTGGCCATGCCGCCTCCGCCGGGCCCCGGCAGGAGGGGTAGACCCAAAAAGTGCTGGCTTGACGTCGTAAAGGGTGATATGCGTGCCAATGGGCTAACTACCAGGGATGCTGAAGATCGCGCGAAGTGGAGTAGAAAAAGTCGGAAAGCGGACCCCGGGCACCGAAACGAAAGTTTTGGTGGCAACCGGGACTAACGCTAGGATGATGATGATGATATCGGAATGGGAATATTACTATTCGACGCGTAATTTTTCGTAAATGGTTACAAGCTATTTATTTTTTCGATTCCATCAACCCTTACTCATTTTTTTTCGATTTACCATACTAAATTATGTATCACATTGTTCATTCCAACAATATTCATTACATTCACGAAAAAGTGAAACTTCTTTGGCAAACTAATTTAGTGAACTCTAGACGGCTATGAATCGGCGCCTTAAATATTTCTATAATCCAAGTTTAATAAATGGACTGCGCTTCTAACGGAAATGTTTGGTATAATCATTACTTAATATTATAAATGAGAAAGTAAATTGATTTGTTACGCTTTCACGCGATAACTACTTAACCGATCATCATGAAACTTTGTACACATATTCTTGGAGGTAAAAAAATATTTTTAACGAAGAATTTATTACCCTTTCTCATTTTTTTCTATTTAATTTTGCCTGTTGATCGCCCAGCGGAGCGGGCGTGATCGGCTAGTAATACAATATTATAAAGAGGAAAAATTTTATTGTTTGCATTGAATAGGCTCCGAAACTACTGAACCTATTTGAAAAATTCTTTCACTGTTGGGAAGCCACATTATCCCGGATGATACAGGCTATATTATATTTTCAAAAAAATTAGGGATCCTTACTAAAACTCCAATAATTTAATCCAAGGTGTAAATAACTTACCTAAAATATTCATTACATCGCGTGCGCTGCGGAAACTATTAATAATAGAATAAAATAATGTACCACGACTTAAAAGAACACATCATTATTTTAAAAAAATTTCGCGACAACATATGTCTACACACATCAAAAAAATTCTAAGCAACATGTACTAATTTAAATTTTAGGATGGTGGATGAACCGCTGTATAGATGAACTTCCTGAATTCACCTGAGCCTTTCAGTATTTCTGAGCTGACGGTACACTCGCACCCTTCTTATATAGGGACTAAACCCGAATCGCGACTCATGGGAAAACATAATTTTATCCTATTGTTCCTGGGTCCATGTTCTGCGTTCTCTACACCATTCATTTCGACGAGCGCGATTCCCGTGACGTATCGGTGGGCACCTAATTGGGCATCGAGCTCGTAGGCCGTACTCATGCAGTCGATTTCGCACAGTTTGGGGACTTGCATCAACACCACTTGAATTTTGTAGCCTCAAACTTATCTCTCGAGCGGTTAACATCGGCTGGCGTTTTGCAGTCAGTTGTATGTACCGGTCTTGCCGAGTGGTTGTACTCCTTTTACGGCCTGGATGCTGTTCAGCGGGTTCCCTTGTATTATTGAAGCGCTGCCAAAGACGATAAATAACACTTCTATGAATGCCAAAATGCTGAGATACCTGAGATTGATTACTTCCCGCTTGCAACATCCCTACAGCTCTTTGCATTTCATTTGCCGTCAAACGACGTCGCTCCATGACGTTAAGAATTTCAATTTTGTCGCTAACTTTATTTAAATGGTTGGTAAAATTATAAAATCAAGACTAAACGTAGCAATAAAAAGACACTAAAATTCAAACAAATTCCCTTTCATTTAATTTTATGAAAAAACAAAACATAATCGAAATTTTTTTTTACAACCGGCCAGTATGTCATCAATAACAAAAAAGTTTACATACCTACGCACTTTGAGTGAGTAAAGACTTAGAAATTATTTAGTATAAATGGTAAGTTTGTAATATCATGCATGTTGCTTAGACTTTTTTGTTGTGTATATTATAGTTATGCCACAATTGAAACGCCGCCGCTAGAAAAGGCACTTTATTTGTATCTTGGTATTAATCCTTATCAAAATAAATTACTTCATATTCAAGACTGCTTCAATACCTTTATATAACTTTTTGAATTATTCAATTCGGACATTCCATTCGAAAGATATCACGAATTTAAAAATGTAAGTATTAGAAAAAAGTTTCACATCTTCGTGACGCTAATTTGCGTTTCATCCGTAACGTGAGGCTAATTTCCGTTTCATACGTAAAAATTTTACCCTCATGCGCCCAAAGAAGTTTCACTACAATAAATGTTTGGTCCGTTACCTGGCTTGAACCTTCTCTGTTCTCGAATAAAAATATACCATTTCGGTGTCTCGAATAGGTGTTATAAAACGAAATATTATTGAAATGTACAAAATTATTAAAGTTCACATCTACAATTATTACAGTATGGCAATATTTGAAAAAAAAACCATTTAGATTTCTATTAGATTCAGCAACAATCGATATACCTGTATCAAATCTTCGTAACGAAAAGAAAAATATTTTAAACATTGCTCCGGAGCATTTATTACACATTTTTCCAGGAGAAACACTTCCAATTTGTACCAAATTCCAATTAGTTTTCGTTCGTTTTGTCTGTTAATTGACATGCTTTGTAGATCATCGAATTTCACAGAGCCTTGCAACAGTTTACCTCATACTTATCGTTCTAAAGGAATCCATCATCATCATCTAAGCGTTGTATTCCGGTTGCAACCTAAACTTCCGATTCGGTACCCGGAGTCCGCTTTCTGACTTTTTCTACTCCAATTCGCACGGTCTTCAGCATCTCTGGTAGTGAGCCCATTGGCACGCATATCACCCTTTACGACGTCAAGCCAGCACTTTGTGGGTCTACCCCTCCTGCCGGGGGCCGGCGGAGGCGCCATGGCCAGACATTTATTTCCCACGTAAGAATCCGGTTGCCGAAAAACGTGGCCGTACCAACGGAGCTGACACTCCTGCAAATTATCCGCAATGTCACGGACATGAAGACAACAGACAATTCATCTCCGTGACACGCAGTTCTTGCTTGTGTCGCTCTAACACCAGCCACGCTTTACAGCCATATAAAAGGACAGGCCCAATGATGATCTTATAGACCTGTCCCTTCAATTTTACCGGCATCTTGGGGTCACAAATGACACCAGTTACCTCACGCCATTTAGCCCACGCGGCAGCAGTGCGTGCTTTGACGTCGCAGTCAATGTCACCAGACGCATGAAATTCAGATCCCAGGTATCTTGGACTGTACGCTCGACCGTGTCGCCGCCTATGCGTACGGGTGTGGGATCTGTGGAGTTACAAGTAATCGGTCAACGTCACATTATGCTTCAGACCACCGTTCTCAAGCGACTCCTTCCACGCCTTCACGCGTCGCACCAGCCTATCCCTGTCTGAATCTGCCAGCGCGATATCATCAGCATACATGAGCAGCTACGGGGGCTGCTCATGTGAGTTTCTGATGCTGTCCGACAATACGTCTAATATCACGCTAAACAGAAACGGACTAAGGACGGATCCTTGGTGCACCCCGACGGTGATGGGGAAAGGTTTAGTGTCGCCAACAGCGGTCCTAACCACGAAATCGGAGTCTCGGTACATGTCTTGGATGATGCCAATATAGACCTCTGGAACCCTTTTGGATCGCAATGCCCACCAGATTATCGCGCGAGGAATACAGTCGAAGGCCTTCTGCAAGTCAAGAAACAGGCAATGCAGAGGCGTATTCTCGGTCCTGTATTTCTCCGTTACAGTCCTTAAGGCAAAAACAGGATCCATGGTCCCATGACCAGGGCGAAACCCATAGTGACCGTTCTAGAGGAATATATCCCTCAATACTTTTTTTTAATAACTTGTTTCAGAATTCTGGTAATTAGAAATTACAAGAGTACCTGATGATGATGAACTGGTAATATTGGACTTTAACTATTATTCATTTTAGAGTTGATCTTGAAATATCCTTCTTTTGATGTTGAAATACAAATTTTAGGTATATCAATACCCTGTTTTATTTTCCGTTATTTGAACCAAAAATATTTTTTTATCAGTTTATAAATGAAATGAATACATGAATATGGTATTTTAGTATATATATTAAACATTGCCATGGATTTGTCCACTTTGCTCAATTGTGCTCTCTTGACAAAAGCCCAAAATTAGTCATTATGACAATATAGTCTAAGACGACAATACATTTGACATCGATTTGGTCTCTCACCGAATCGCCCTAGTTTCAAGTGACACGCAGAATTCCTGGACTGACTCAATGGTTATTAATATTCGACGTATTAACGATAAATTCACCGCTAGATTGCAGCGTGATAGCGCTTCAATATATATATACCTATATATATATATATATATATATATATATATATATATATATATATATATATATATATATATATATATATATATATATATATATATATATATATATATATATATATATATATATATATATACCTTCTAACAACACTGCAATAGAAATTTGCAATGTTTTGTCGCCTTTTACGATAGGCTGACCCCGGCCGCAGAGGTCATATATTCTTGCTCCGCCCCTGCACGGATAAAGTGTACCGGAAATAGGGGCAGTCGGTAAAATTTAATATTCAGATACAAAGATCTTGTCTTTTATAAAAGATACTATGTATGTATGTATGTATCGATGCATCACTAACTCTGTTCTCGTTCATTGATTGAATGTTAAAGTTATAATTATTCTAGTTATAACTTAAATTGTGATACAATTGACCTTATTTGTATATATTTTGATCAGATTTGACTGATTTTTGTGGCTTAATGTATAAATATTATCAATAAGCAAATTGATTTTATTTACTATTTCTGTACTTCAAAAAGATAGCATACTTTTTGCTTAAACAATATTTTTTTTTTTTTATTGCGTAGGACAGCAGACAGGCTGACAGCCCGCTTAGAATTTAGCAGTTACCGTCGCCTATAGGTGTTTGCAACGCCAGTGGCATCGCGAACACGCTGCTGTACCCATAAGGGTACAGGAACTTGGGTCACTAATGCCGGAACACAACACAAGGTTATTATGGCGGCATACTTAAGACCAAAGGTGGTCGCCATCCAGACGGGCTTGAGGCCCTACCACGTAGCTAGGGTGGGTTGTTTTGTCGCCTTTTACGACAGGCCGACCCCGGCCACAGAGGTTAGTATTCTTTCTCCGCCCCTGCACGGATAAAAATAGATGCGAATGCGATGCAATAAGGGAATAGATGCGATAATGATCTATGAACCATTATTATTCCTGAATCTATACTTGTGATACGATACTTAGGAGATATAGTTTTCTTAACTAGCATTTGATCTTTAATTTTAATAGACGCTATAAAATAATATTACATTTATTACAGGCAAATAACAGAGTTAAATTCAACGGTCTTAGTATTGTTTTATAATAAACATATTCTGAAATATTTATAATCACATAAATTACCTTTATGAATATCAAACAAAGCTTTAGACTTCCAACGTTCAAATAATTTAATTAACGTAAAAGCACGTCCAAATATTTTTGAAATATAGTGAACTATGATTAACGCTGATTACGAGCAAGTATAAATTATTTCTAGGCTAACATTTTCAGAACAGCAGACAGGCTCTTGGATGTTCGCCACACTAGGGGAAGCACGAACACGCTGCTGTCCCATACAGGAACCTAGGTCACTAATACTGGAACACAACACAAGGTGACGGCATACTTTTACACCAGGGGTGGTTGGTTGCGTCCAGATGGGCTTGGGGCCCTACCGCGTAGCTAGGGTTGTTTCGTCGCCTTTTATGACAGCCCAACCCCGACCGCAGAGATTTATATTCTTATTCCGCCCCAGCACGGCTTATATACCATAAGTAAACTTGCACAAAGCTACAAGAGTTATTTAATAATCACATGCATCAATTTCCTAATACGAAACTGACCTCCGTTTCCAATGACAATAATTGCACGTTGTTTTACTAATCAATAATCATACTCTACAACATAGACGGACTCCCTATATAGCGATTACTAATAATTTTAAACGGACTACTCCAAATGTATGTCATCTCCCTAGATATCGGACATCCCAAGCTAGGTGACAGCAACACTACATATCACTTTATAACAAATTAAATAACATTTTAAATTTTCATCCACTAACTATCAGAGAAGCAAAATTTAAATTAAAGGAATGGCTATTTACTTTAGACTACCACAAAACTGAAACTGTGGTACGATAGCTTTATAAAACTCACAGATAACACATTCGCATGCACTCAGATTAGCTCATTCATACACAGTCACTCAGCCACACACACACACGTGCACACACACTCTAATTTTATTATATGTATGTTTACGTTCTTATAATTTTTGTAAAATATTTGAACAATTCTGGGCATTGGCTTCTGTAACACAGACTTTGGTCTAGCTCAGAAGCCATGGTAAAAAATTATTGCATGTAGAATTACTGTATATTTTGCAAATAAACTTGTTAAACTAAACTCTATTCCAAGCATGGCACGTTTCATCTGTTGCCTAAACTACGCTTTCCTCGCCATTTATTTTTAACACGCGTTTGGTGAAAAAACCCGCTCAAATTCAACTGTACTTTTTATACAAATTTATTGCCGAATATAACGACTAATGGACCGTTTCGGGCTTTCGTCAAGAGAACACAATTGAACTAAGTGGAAAAATCCATGGACGTATTGAATACATACGCTTAAATACAATTGTTATGTATTCACTTAAATGTACTGAATTTATCTCAAATCATAAACATAGATTCGGTTAGAAGTTTTAATTAAGAAATCATTTTCAAACAAATCAGTTCACAATTGATATTTTGTTATTAAAACTTACCGGATCATTGATGGACGTTGATCAGAAATTCGATCAACAATGAACAGTTAATTAAACCAGGCCGGTTGACGGTGCTGATAAGGACTATGCCTATCTATTGAGTAGAAAATTTGTAGATTTTAAGTTCAAACTTGATTTCAATGAACTTAATTTCAAGTTTAAACTGGAATTCAACAAATTTTGAACTTCATATTTTAGATTTTATTGATCCGATCTTTTAGTGATTGTTCATAAAAGTTGTTTATCGGTTACATCGAAACCTTCCATATCCGAACACTGGAAAAGTGAATTTTGATATTAATAAGTTACCAACTTATTAATCATGTATACTTTATTTGCAAAGTTTATCTTAAATTTATAGCAAAACAATATTTGAAACATCATAGTGTTCAGTCCATCTTCATTCATAGAGTGTGAGATAATCCTTAGTAGTCAACATATTCGATATATTTTTGTAATTAATACAGCATAAGACAACTCCTTCTTGACGAATGAGCGTGGATTTATTAATTACACGCTTCTTTTAGGCTGAAGCTAATTCTTAATTATATTTATATAAACGATTTTAAATTTACGCGTTGCATCTTTAAACTGCTTCGATACCTTAAATGCACGTTGATATCTGCTTTAGAGAGCGACGTGTAAAACAATTGAAAGTAAGTTTGGTTCCAAAATATTCATTTACGCCGTGTGCGGTTATGACGAGGACAACTGTCACGCCCGTTAAATGACGTGCGAGCCGTCATCGCCACGCCATTTTGCCATGCGTTGGCTCCGCTGTGTGACATATACGCCGCATCCGCTCGATATATGCATAGTGGTCACAATTTACAAAATGTTTAATCATATGTTATAATAAACATTACAACTAGAGATCAATTATTGAATAAGTATAATACTGTTTAATAATATAACTGTGGAATTTTTTTATTTAATGTTGAAAAAGACCTACAGTTGATAAAGTAAAGCGCGCTTTACAGTCGCCTTTCAATATTGCACCAAGATTCGCTATAAAAGGAAACCATCTAATATCTATAGGATAAAGCAATATTAATATCTAAGCGCCCTCAAAAGCCAGCGTTCATATAAAAATATGCTTATGAACATTTTTACTCTCTTTCTTCGTATACGTCATTCGTTCATTTCAGTAGTTCATGTTGTGACTGTTTAATAAAACGATATACATATCGTACATACATCAGTATCAGACGACTGGCTGTCTCATTTATTCATAACTCATAATCATATATAATAATCGTGACTACCCACAACATCTCCCCCATATTTAAGTACAGCTAAAGATTTATAAAGTAACACATAGATATGAGCACATGACAATAATACATCATTTAATAACATTTCATTAATTTTCTATGACAGATTTAGGATCTAGGTTAACATTTTATTTTCCACCCGACGCTTTACATTTTATTTTTCAAGTCTTCTATTCGTACAGTGTCCATCTTCTGATTTATATAAATTTCTCTTTGCATCCAATCCTTATACTTCAACGTCAGGTCTATTATTTAGTTTTTTACAGCTAGATATACGCATCAGGAAACAGGTCATCTGATAGCAAGTGGTAAACGTTACTTCTGAACGTTTGCAACACCAGAGACACTCGCTATGTGCTTCAAAAGCAACAACTTCATTTTATAGCTTCAGCAAAGAGGCAAATAAATGGTTCCCAAATATTTTCCAGTCAATATTATGTGCGCTTTTTTTGTGACGGTGCCGTTTAGTGTTAATGGCTTTTCTTCTTTATTACACGCAACGAATATATTATATTCGCTTAATTTCATATTTTTCTTTAGAAGAAAGTTCCCTGCATTAGAAAATATCTGTATCGCAGGGTTTTTATAAACATAAAATTGAGATATATATCCTGAAAAACCATTCGCATCACACAATTATTTAGACGTCTTAGACACGACCTCTGTACCTCTGTTAAGAAAATTACGATGTTGTATTTATTTATGTCGTAACGGTTGTGTTTCTCTGACCAATTAATTGAATATAGCTACTCCATTTCGTTCCTTGGACGTCGTAAATAGCAACTAAAAATCGTCGTAAAACAAGCTCTTAGTTCACAGCTACGACACGTCTTTTTCCTTCGAGGTTAGAGGGATGCCGTCACGCTGTAAAATAAATTGTTCAATACAGGTGTATTGAATGGATGGAACAGGTGTTCCATCTTTTATTATGTCATGAAATTGTGTTAGAGATATTAGGTGGCTGAAAAGTTCGTAGGCTATCATAGAATTTTTTTTGATACTATTTGTTTTAATTATTTAATGTATGTAGTTGCCTTTAAGAGCGATACAACGATTATAGCAGTCATACAATTTTTCGATACCATTTTTATAGTATGATTTGTCTTTAGCCTCAAAATAGGCTTCAGTTTCGGCGATTACCTCTTCATCAGCGCAAAATTTCTGTCCAGCAAGCATTATCTTGAGGTCTGAGAACAGGAAAAAGTCGCTCGGGAATTAATTACGATTGAAGCTTCAAACACTGCTCAGAATCATCAAGTCGTTGTTGTTTTTGATCGATTGTGAGCTCGCGCGGCACCCACTTCGAACAGAGCTTCCATATCCGCTTCGCATATCCAACGACATAATTGCGAACTAAGAATAAAATTGCTCCATAAATTCAAAAAAATCTAAAAAGGTGAAAAATCCACATTGTAGCTATAAGGAAATATTTTTCTGTTCGTCTGTTTTGAGGTCTTGTTTAGTTCCTCTTAAAAAGTTATAGTTAAAATGTTTAAGAAGTTTAATTAAATGTACAATAGATACCTACATTTATTTAAGCATTGGTTATGTCTTCTTGGTCTAAAACACCCCGAGAGATAGAACTCCATAAATGTAAATCTTGCCATGCAGCTCTCCGCAACCACGTCCCATGGCCTTGGCACTCAAAGTGTATCAAAGAACGCTGGAATGGTTTTAGTAGGCATACCGGTGACGTGTATCCTCCAACCCAGGACAGGGGAGTTTCGGGTGCATTGTATGGGGAGTTCCACACTACCTCATTCTCGTCCCCAGGGGTGTTAGTAGTGCATTTCCACCGATGAAAATTAGACGACTTTTTAATATCTATTATTTTACCGTCATCGTTGTGTTTTTCCTCTCTTATTTATTGTATAATTATTTCGGTAAAATTTTAGCAATATACGTAGTATTTGTTCACGGCTACATGATTACATGACAATTTCTGCAAACCTGTTACCTTGACCCTGCTAATGTATCAAATGCCTTGCAATTGTCGTAATTGATGCAGCCAATTAATATAAGATTTCGTGGTCTCAAATTGTTACATTGTAACGCGATATGTATTTGCAATTACCTAAAAATCAACGCAAGGGACTTTTGAAACTTTAAATTACTTAAATATTGTATTTCAGAATCAACGTATACTTTATAGTTAATTTATTTACATAAAGAACTTTCATTCGTAAAAAATGTGTGTAAACCCCCTCGACTCGAGACGGGTATGTAACTCGTAACCCCCGCAAATGTTTCGACGTACGAAAAAGGTCAGACAGGATTATATAATTGAAAAATGTCAAAATATAATTGTATTAATAAATACTCACCGACTTAAAAACTTGGGTGGGGTGGGATGTTCTTTGTTTTTTTCCAATTATTTAAGCTTTGAGTAGCTTACTTATTATAATGACTTTTCTAATGTACTGTATATTAAAGTCATATACCATTATTTTATCAAAATCATCATCATCGTCCCAGCCTTAACTTCCAGTTGCAACCCAAACCTTCGCTTCGGTGCCCGGGGTCTGTACTTTCAGACTTCTTCTTTTCCTTTTCGCACGGCATTCCTGGTAATGAATACATTAAGTCGCTTATCATAACGTCAAGCAAGCACTTGAGTCTGATTTCATCAAGAGCCTATTAATTTCATTCGTAACGTATAAATAGCTGAATTTATTTACATAATTACAGTAATAAAATGGTAAGTAAAAATGGTATTATAGTGTAATTGGCTTTCTTAATCGCAATTTAATTGTATTGTTATAATTTTAATTTAATATTTGTGTACCTACTAAGGAATCTGGCATGGTATTAAGACTGTAAGATCTTTAGCGATCATGTCCATAATTAATATATTTCAATTGTAAACATTATATTAGCAGTGTATGATAAATCGTTCGACGTATTGATTGACACGCTGTGTCCGTATTAATTTATTCACCAGCGGACGCGCAACGGCGTAATTGAATTTGCGTTGAATCTGATGCTTTCACTATGCCGCACTATGGTTGGCGTCAAACACAATTATTCGCTTACATAATTCCATTAACGATGCGCGAGCTATTGGGTAAAAGGTTTTTAACCGACTTCAAAAAAGGAGGAGGTTATCAATTCGTCTGTATTTTTTTATGTTTGTTACCTCAGAACTTTCGACTGGGTGAACCGATTTTGAAGATTCTATTTTTAAATGAAAGCGGGTGCTTGCCGTGTGGTCCCATTTTAATTTGCTCCAGTTCTGACAATGGCATCTATGAGAAAACCATATAAGTCTTCAATTTGCATTAAGTATATGCGCAACAAATGGACGAATAACAAATCAAAAGGATGTATGTACTTCAAAGGTTGTTTGATGAGAGTTTGGTGAGGTTCTGATTATGGGATCTATGACAAAGTAACGGAACTCTTCAATTCTTAGGAGTAAATTAACGATACTCGGCTGAATATTTTATAGGCTATCTGGATATTTGAGTCACCTACCGTAACGTCGTTATGGTCAAGTAATTGTCGTAGTCAAATATGATGATCAATGGAACTCCTTATCGGCCTACAGTAAGGGTGCGATCTGTGGCAGAATTTCTAACTGTCTCTAATCAAATTGTAATGCGCTTACGTTTGTTTGTTGAAACATGACGCAAGCGTTCTAATTACATTACTTAAGGTGTATTATGTGTGAAGCGGTGGTAGCCGGGTGGGTGGTAGAAACTTTTGCGTATTATTGATGAGTTTTATTACTATATAAAAGACTGGTGGTAGCGGAGTGGCAAAGTAACCGACTTGCAATGCATGGTTGCGGGTTCGATCCCGGGTATGGGAGAGGTACTAATGTAAAAAAATCTGAGTCGATGGGCACGTTGCTCCTCCGTCTCATTCGATAGACGATCGAAGCTAAAGCCGAGAAGGTGACTACGTTTTTCGATATTTTCCCTGTTCAAAACTTTTTTCATGTATAGCCACATTTTCGGAAGTCTATTTTTGCGTTCTTCGCAAGTCTCTTTTGAGATAGATGTTTCTCCCTGACTTCGTTCGTTTCATTTAAACGGCGCTGTCTCATATGAGCAGCACGTTTAGTAGGTCTACCCATATTCAGACAAATTAGTTAGTGTACTTCAGATTCACTAAAAATCAATAAATAAACAAAAAAATATACAAAAAGAAAAACCTCCTTCAAAAAAAAAACGATTCCAAAACAAATTAATATGCACTAAAAAGTAAAAAATAATTGCATATTCTTCTATAACTTAATACTATCAACTTACTTTTTTTACTCATCAATATGTAGGTACGATCTAGATAAGACTCTACTTCACTTCCACTACTCGTTAAAATAATAGTAGTTATATTCTTATTACTGTGCAGGAATACTTCGCCAGGTTCATGAAGTATAGGTATATAATCAACTCAACAATTAAAAGATAATTCCTTAGACTTCAAAAAAATCGAAGTATATTTCTTCAAAACTGAACTTATTTTTTCTAAAAATTTTTTTTATGTAAGTACTAATAAAAATCTGTTCTCTAAATTTTACAAGTATAGTAATCAAAACTCTTATAATTGCGTAACATGATATATTGTTATTGTACGCCTCTCGTTCGTAACAATAAGACTAAATCAAATGACGCGCTACGTCCAAATTCGCCATCTCCGCTTTATAACATAGACTTATTTTACTACGAAGGAAATTGGTAATGGTATATTCTAAATAGATATAAAAGTTTGATTAAATATTAACAGTTGTAAAATGAAAATAGTCCAACTCAACGAATTTGCACAATTCGTTCAGTTATTCTACCATTAGGAACATTTCTGATAATTTTTATTCTCATAAATATAATTAAATATGAAATTTCTGTTTAAAAATTTTAGTTAAAAGTCTTATCCGTTTTACTTTAATTAAAGTTTAGTTTACAAAGGTTTAAAAATCAAAGGAAGCGCTAAGTTTCATCTTTCGAGATGAGGATTATAAAGGTGATTGCTTCTATTTCAGTCGTTTTTAATGAGAAGCTATATAATAATATTTTTTTTATAAATAATAAATTTTTAATTAAAAACGACTATGAGATACATTGGTGTCTGTATTATATATTCCTAGTGTTTATTTTAAATTGAAGGATTTATGATATAATTTCATCTAAAATTAAATAAAACAGTCTCTTAGCTCAACACATTGTTCTCTGGATATCAATGCTTATAGACACACCCAGATATGTATGTGCCTCGTAAGACCATACGTTGGAATAGGTTCCGATAAGATTTACGAGCTTTGCGATCACACGAACTAAGAGTAGCAACCCCAAACGCCGTAAATGTTTACCATTTTTAATGGTAGAATATTTGTTGTGTGTAGACTCTCCTAATGTGTAGCTACAACACCAGCGGCACGCACGTTACTGGCTGACGGAATGCGGTCAGGGTGACAACGCAAGTGGTGTCCCACACTCACAACTGACCCATACTCCATGGCACTAGAGACATGCCATCGGGTCTCTTACCATCAAACCACATAAGCCTTGGTTCTAAGGTGGCCGGTACCTCAGCGGTAGCTAGCCTAAAAGTCCATGGTGACCCAGTTTATTTACTTCATAAACGCACTGACACAGGAGAGGGACCACACAGGCTGCCCTAAGTCGATTACAGATACATATTTGAAATGAATCATCTTCTAGAAACTGGCCTTGATTCGTCGAAGATAAAGGCTGCAACTAGAGCATCAGGCTCTATCTCTATCCAACTCGAAACGGTTCGAAGACAGAAGTCAGAAGCGCACTCCACTTAACCTCGTCAATACGTGAGCCCAAAAAGCTTTCATACAGATCCTGGCCGATTGCACGTTTTAGTTTTTGCAGCTTTGAATTTTTATACCAAATTTTACTTGAACTACTGATTAAGTGCTCCTGACCAAAGTCAAATATAAGACCTTGAAGTCTTCTAGTGACCAGTTAAGTATATTATCAATGAAAACCCAAATACTGTTTAATTTAAATCAGTAAATCCAAGTAAACAACTCGTCGTAAACATTAGGTTAAATACAAAGACAAACACCGTTCTCTAATCCGATAATTTAATTACCTCTTACCCTACTCCGATTAGTAGCACGGAATTAATTATTTTTTCAGGGGAACTGACTGTTAGTTTTCTACTGATTAAGTACCACATTTTCAATTGTAGATCATTTTAATTAATTACAACATTGATTGATAGGAATATGGCTTCCGCGTCTCCATCCTAGAGAGACGTAAAAACGACATGTTACCAAACCACAAAACAAGAGTTCGGAAATTTAGGTGTAAAACTAATAGTTATTCTTAAACTTCAAGCTATAATTTTACAGAGAAACTCGAGTTTTATGGCAAGTAAAATTTATAATAAATTTCCTGGTACTATGAGAAAACTTTTCAACAATTTGTTTACAAATAAATTCATTAGTTGGGGTATTGGATAAATATTTTATACATTGGAGGAAATTTCAAAGACAATATAGAACAATAATATATTATATTAAATTATAAATTTCGGATATTGCTAATAAAAATTGTATTAAGAAACATATAAGAATATCAAATTAATTTTATTGTGACATGTGTGTGTATTAAATTAGGATGTACGGATTGTATTTGCACGCCGAAGAGGCATAAAACATGTTGCACTGTAAGTATGTTATAATTATAACAACTTTATATAATTACTAGCTGACCCGGCAAACGTTGTTCTGCCATATAAATAATAAAATGTCAAAAAATTTAAAAAAAAATTTGGGGGTGGGTCACCCCTAACATTTAGGGGGATGAAAAATAGATGTTGGCCGATTCTCAGACCTACTCAATATGCTTACAAAATTTCATGAGAATCGGTCAAGCCGTTTCGGAGGAGTATGGCAACGAAAACTGTGACACGAGAATTTTATATATTAGATTGTGTTTTGACGCAAATAAATTCATTTTGAAAGAAAGAAAGAAGAAAGATAAATATTTATTTAGAACTAACCACTGACACAAATATACAACATCAATTTGAATTTGAAAAATGTATTACTTGTACTATTTCAATGCCAACTAAGGATAGAACACCAATTATTTAATATTTTCGAGATTGTTAAGATCTGACGGCAGCAAGCTCTGAAAAAGCCCTGTCATTTTCTTTTTTTTCTTTCATATGCCTTTTGTAAAAAATAACTGACACAGGACGAATGAAAAAAGTGACACAGAAAAAAAATACATTTTAAATTAACGCTTCGAATGTGATCAGGACGGTACACATGTAATATAGTTTTTTTACCACACAATGAAGGTTAAAATGTTATTTTAGAACCTTTTCTATTAAATAGAATCCCAAATTGCCGATGAGATCAGTTTTAGACAAAACTAGGATGAAATGGGTTATGAAAATCTACTATATTATTGTACTATTATTGTCTATACTTTTGACGAGTAAAGTGCTGGGATATGTTATGTAGGAAATCCCTCAAAAGAGTCTATGTGTGGTCTAATCTTGGACCCGGATAAAGCATTTGTGTGTGCGCATTAAAACGTGTGTATCGGAAATATCGAAATAATTTTCTAATGCTATTGAATGCTAATCCTATTGAGTACTTATCTATTAAAAAGCGTATTAATAGAATTAAGAGCTGTGCGGGGACTTTATGCTGCAGAAATACAATTTCCTGAAACATGATGTTATATATTTACGAATCTACCCATCATCATTTTCAGCCGGAAGACGCCCACTGCTGGATAAAGGCCTCCCCCAAAGATCTCCACGATGATCGGTCCTGCGCTGCCCTCATCCAACCTATTCCGGCGATCTTGACCAGATCATCGGTTCATCTTGTGGGGGGCCTACCAACATTGCGTCTTCCGGTACGCGGTCGCCATTCGAGGACTTTTCTGCCCCAACGGCCATCAGTCCTTCGAGCTATGTGCCCAGCCCACTGCCACTTCAGTTTTGCAATCATCCGGGCTATGTCGGTTACTTGCGAATCTCCTCATTTCTGATTCGATCTCGCAGGAAAACTCCGAGCATAGCCCTCTCCATTGCTCTCTGAGCGACCATGAGCTTTCTCATAAGGCCCATAGTTAGCGACCACGTCTGCGTTCCGTATGTCATCACTGGCAACACACATTGGTTAAAAACCTTCGTCTTGAGACACTGCGGTATTTGGGACGAAAAGATTTTACGGAGACGATTCGTGATGACCCTTGAAAACAGCTTGTAAGCTGTTGTAAGCTCTCAGAAGCTCGGCTGTAATTCCATCATCACCCGGCGCCTTGTTGTTTTTAAGCTGTTTAAGGGCCACACTAATCTCGTACAGACTGACGTCTGGGATATCTATGGTGTAGTGTCGGGTTAATTTGGCTCTTGGGTCTTTAGCCTTGTGGTTAACAGGTGCCCGTGTGGTCGTGTATAGCTGTCCGTAGAACTTCTCGACTTCCCTCAAAAGTTCGAGTTTAGACGAAACGACCCTGCCGTCGTCGGTCTTCAGCTTCGTCAGTTGGCTCTGCCCAATAGACAAGTCTCGTGCGAATACTTTAGAGCCCCTGTTACGCTCTATAGCCGCCTTTACACAGTCTGTGTTATGGCGGCGGATATCGCGAGTCAAGGACTTGGAGATCTGTCTATTTAGCTGCCTATACTGGGAAGCATCGTCCGGGGACTGAAGGGTCATTTGACGTCTCACATCCATCAATTTGAGAGTAGAATCTAAGATTTTTCCGGTTCTTTTTGAACGGCTGGCCTTGAAGAATTTAGACCCAGCCGTTTGAACAGCTTCCACGAACCTGTTATTATACTCGTCCACGTCAACGCAGTCACCGAGGCATTCGAAGCGGTTTTGCAATTCGAGTTGAAAGTTTACCGGGTTTTGGATCTGTATGGGTGCAGGTCGGAGCGTAGACTTCACCAGTCGAGACCTTCCAATTTTGGATTGATATTCAATGTGCCTCTTACTATGCGGTGATCACTCCCAGTTTTCACCGAATTGATCACAGAGACATCATTGAATATCTGTCTTTTGGTCGACATAATGAAGTCAATCTCATTTTTGGTGGCACCATCGGGACTAATCCAAGTCCATTTGCGTTGTTCTGGGTTCATGAAGAAGGAGTTCATCATATACAGGTCCTCCTTCTCCATGAAGTCGGCCAGCATCTGGCCTCGGGTGTTCCGATTTCCGAACCCAAATTGCCCCACTCTCAACTCATCGCCGCTACGTTTCCCCAATTTTGCGTTGAAGTCTCCCATGACAACGTTAAAGTGGGTTTTAGAAGTGTGGATGGCTGTTGAGATGTCCTCATACATGGCTTCCACCTCCTCGTCAGGATGTGTCGAAGTCGGAGCGTAAACCTGAATGACCTTCAACGAATACCGTTTGGTAATTTTGAGTATTAGGTACGCTACCCTAGTCGAAACACTCCCCACCTCAGTAACGTTGTTCACAAGAGACTTGTGAACGAGAAACCCGACACCACCTTGGGACAGTTGGTCGCCCTCCCGGAAGTAGAGCAGATTTCCGGAATTTAGGATTATCGAGTCCTCTCTCTGTCTTCGGACTTCAGATAACCCCACAACATCCCATCGCAGTCTACTCAATACTTCCTCCAGTTCCTCCAACTTCTCGTCGGTCCGCAGTGTGTTGACATTGTATGTTGCCACGGCCAAAGGTCGTCGTTCTTGGTAGCGAATCCGAACCCGGGGATTCTTCGCGCCCCCTGCCCCGTCGCTTATGTGGCTGCTACCATGACCACCACGAACGGGGCCGCCAGGGACTAGGGGCCGGGGCCTGTGTGTATCTGTCATTTTAGGAGGGTTTTTGCCATAATCGCCACGCTTGGCAGGCGGGTTGGCGATCGCAGTATTCGCAGTTGGTGATGCTCTCACGGAAAGATGCTGCTGCCCATCCTCCGTTCTTTCTATCCCTTAGTCGTAGGAGATGGGGTGGTGCTATTCTGGTGCGACACCACACACTACAATGTACCCATATGTAGGAGCTAAAAGTAAAAAAAGTGTGGGTGTTGAGACGATAACTATTAAAGGAGAGTCGAAGAAGAGTACATGTTGCACCGAACCCAGATAGTTTGGGATAAGGGCATGAAAAAGAAACTCGTATGTAGGTGCTCTGGGTTTTATTCAATACATGGGGAAATTAGTCCCATGTATAATGATGCCTATGACGCCATCTCTTCTGTGTTAGAATAATAAACAAATGAACTAAAATTAATAGATTCGGTTAAAATTGGTTTTAGAAAAACTTTGAATTTGTGCTTCATATGTAATTAGCAATTTCACTAATTATGTATTACTATTGTTTTATTAACTTAACTATTTGACTTAATAGTCAAACCTTAAAGTACAGAATAACGCGGGTTGCAGACTAAGAGCTAAGCTAACTTAGTTTAGCTTAGCTCGCATAGCTGATGCAGTTTTCCATACTTGTGTGCAGACCGCAAACTATGCGTACTAAGCTATGTGAGCTAACTAAAATATGCGAAGCTAAGTTAGTTGTGTATGCCGATGCGCAGCTACACGAGCTGAGCTAAGCCCCTCTCACCTTCCCCGCACGCCCTTCACACATCCTTCGCCAGTGCTGTCCAGTGTCCTTTATCGTACGCACGGTCGTTTTGTAGCGAATATGGAGCAATTTATTGAAATTGTTAAACAATTTCCTGTACTATGGAACACAGGAAAAAGGACTATCACAACTTAATTAAAAAGGATGTTGTATGGAAAAAATAGTGGACGAAGAATATAATATAGAATATGTTGACATAATTATCCAAGATCTGGGATGTCCTTTTCTTAAATAATAATGTCAGTATTATTAGTCAGTATTATCACTCAGTAATCTTCTTTTTCTGTGTAACGTATTCATCATCGGAACTTTCTTCATCGATTATATTCATGGCAAGCGTCGTCCGTCTAATTTAACTTCACAACACTGACTGATTGTAAAAACTAGATTTTACAAAAAAATATAAGTATTTAGTTGTCCAGGTCCTTATTTCAAGTTTTGGTGGTTGCTCCACGAAACAAAAGGCTGGCTAATTTCGTTTCGAAAGCGTCTCTAAAGAAACGAAAAAAGAAAAAGTGCGAGTTCAATACAACGCTATGAAGAAACTGTTTTCATTAATATAATTCCAAAATCGGCATCAGAAAATGGAAACAATACAAAATATATCTTATTTAAAAAGACGCTGTCATAATGTTCCCCCTGCTCTCATAAGATCGAAGAGGTGGTGCACTGCCAGCCGGAAGGCCTCCATCTACATCGGCTGTAATTAACGTAAATTGGACAGAACATTGCTCTTCAGAAAAAGCTATTTTCTGCAATTTACTTAGTTTTCCATTTAATTAATTGTCATGTTAAAATTTTAAACAGGTTTCACTTCGAATGGTTTATGATTAATATTGTTATAATAATAATATTGAAGATAGAAACAAATATACAAAAATATTATTTTAAAGATATACTTCTAATTTTTTTATTCTATAAAGTAATTAACTCAAAAAGTTTACTAAATAAAAACAAGGTGTTCTAAACAGATAACGTTGGCAGGATTTAAATATATACTCGTGCTAAATCAAACTGATGCTTCAAATGCTATCAATATTAATCAAGAAAAGAACAATATTCTAATGCTCTTATCATTGTTCATAATATTCTTAAATTACGATGTGCCACCTACTCACATCGCAGATGAAGTAGCTTTAGTAATTTGATGGTTGTAAGCAGCCGCATAAAGCGCCACTGTCGCTCGCTCTGTTATGTGATTATGCTGTCGGGGTGTTTTCACTACATTCTATCTGAACTTTAACACCTGTAACCGCTTGTCCGCTCAACAAAACGGTTATGTGTGTAATGACCATTTAGGTGTTTTACTAGAGCAGTCATGTTAGCCGTGTAGTCCTGAAAGTCTAGTCTACATTTTTCATACGTGTGTAGTGTAGTGGGACGCTCGGAGTTATAAAGATTACGGGTTCTATCTCAGAATGGTGTGCACCTTGCCGTCTCTCAAGCAGTTGTTTTCACTTAGTGTTGACTGCCTCCGTGGCGTTATGGATAATACACCTTGGAACGCTTGCGGAAGTTCGATACCCGTCCCGAGTGTGGACGCTTAACTAAGACCCATAAAATAACAAGGTGCCACAGTTCCAGTTTATTTAGTTATTATTTAATGTCCATATAACCGCCAAGGTATATATACTATTTGTTTGCCAAGCACTGACAGTGAGAAAAACATCGTGTGGGACCTAACGATATTTTCGCTATGTCGAACCCGGAAATCCGCCTTGAATATGCTTGGTCCGGTATGTCCATTCCTTCTAGGAAGAGACTCGAACCAAACAGAGATGCTAAGAACTTTTTTCTAACCTTTTTATAGGAATCTATAATAGGCGATTTTAGGATTTCTCTTTTATAATTCAGAGGCTACATTATCGTGACTGTAAACTTTGTATATAGTGAATGTATATTTAGATTTTAATTTTAAGCCAATTATACAATTATAATATGATAACATAATTTTGGGTTTTGTTTCACCCCATGGCAAAATTCAATAGAAGACTAGACCATAGGAAATGTTCTTTTATATTTGAATCAATTATTTTTGACGTATTAACTATGGAGTCAAAAACTTTTTTATATGCGCATATACGTGTTACTAGAAGGAAGTGACTGATCCAAAGTATTGACTACCGACTCACAGTTTTCCAACAATCGGATTGTCTTCTCTAAGTACATATCTCAATGATGAACTACCTAATGTTATGACTGTAATGTTTGTTTGTGTGTCAAGCTTTTACAAATTCTGATTGCGGAGTTTGCTTTGGAGCGTTGCTCTTTATGAATGCAAAATAGTTAATATGTGCGCCCATAAAGGCAAAACCAAACATTTGTGTTATTATGTACTTACTACATTCATTTTATTCTTGTTTACTGTAAATATTACATTTGTTTATAAAATCTATTTATGTATATCCGTGCTCATACATTAATACGGTATATGGGGATCTTATTGTTATTGCAACGACATACCGGCTAAAACACCCTTCACTTTTAGCCTTATAAGGGGATCACAGGAACGACTTTTCATCATTGTTCTGTGACACCCCCGGCTTATAGTTACTTAAGAGAAGTGTCCCGGGCGACAATTTCCCCGACCGTATGATAGTTTGGGGGTGGAACACCGCCCCATACTACTGCCTTCACCCGATAGGTTCCCAACACTTCCAGCTAGCCCTAGATTGCGTGCCTGCCGGCAGCCTCCCCACGGGGAGCGGAGACAAGCCACACATTTCACATTTCAACCACTTATTTTCTTATATTGCTTATAGATATGTCTTTGTGTCCATTGTGCTTTGGATAGAATATCATAATTATACCGCTGAACCAATTTTGATGAATTTCTGTAGAGTCATAGATTAGATCTTGAAGAAGGATATAATAGGATATAATAGGAAATTTGGAATGTGGTGGGCACTGAGGTTTGTACAGTATGCTCTTTTATCGCTTATAGTGAAGCTATAATTCGGTTGATATATTCAAATGAATATCCATTGTTCCATGACCAGGGCGAAACCCATGTAGACATTCCGAGACAGTGCACTCCTGTCGAATCCGAGAGTCGATAACCCTTTCGAAGAGCTTCATGATGTGGGGCCTTAATAACTAGGTAATTACCTCGGTGGCGTAACGGATAACGCACTTCGGTACGCTTGCGGAGGTCACGGGTTCGATTCCCGTCTCGCGTCTGGGTGTTCTGGCGTCTGGCAAGGTCGGCAGCTCCACACGTATTGAAGATACCCTTCCCCTTCCCCATTGCGGCTGGCATATCCAAATTCACCGAGAACACGCTTGAGCGTGTTCGTGGAATTTGAATTCCCCACATGCCTCACTATGTGCCGTTCAGATCACCCCCCAAAACGATCCCCTATGATATTAGGACTCCATGGAGCACTTCTCCGCGTAGATTCCAAAATACTATTTTATCATTATTTATCATTATTAATCTAATACAAGACAATATAGCGTTTCCTTATCCCCATTTGAGGTCCCATTGTAATACAAAAAAAGAATTATCAAAGTTTTGAGACGTAAAACTTCGAAAGAAAAGCTTCATAAGATTGTTATTTCGTAAAACATACAATATTAAAACTACATTTATTTTGTTCTTATTATTATTCATATTAATAATTAAAAATAAGAACAAAGTATGATGTTGAATGGTGAATATATTCGTGTGCTTGATTCCGGTTGGATTCAAAAGATGTATTTGGACTCCAGCGCTCAATCCAATACGATCACAGCGTGTGTGATTAACTGATTTAATGAAAGATGAATGATTATGTTGATGCATGAACCATGCTTTGGTGGCTAGAGGATAGTTCAAGAAGGCTCTAGAACCAGTATTGAACACATACGGTTATCTGAAATAGCTGCAGAAGCAATACATGTGTGGTCTGTCACGACTCTCTGCATAAATAATAGGATACTGTTGATCGGGACATTACTTACCCTCTGTATTAAATAATCTAAGCTCTATCTAACACTCTCAATTTTATTTGAGAAAAATACATTTAAATTTTTTATAAACTTATGTCTGGTCAAGCTCCACTTATTTAAATGTATGTAGCCAATTGAAAGTTAGTCGCACACTCAATGATATTTGAGTGCTTGGAAGTGGGAGAGTTATATTTTTACTATATTAACATAAAAATGTGAATTTCAGACGAATGAACAATTCTTAACATAGGTAGAAAATATAAAATGAATGAATTTATTTTTACATTGAAAATTATATTTCATGAAATATAAAATTATATTTTTACTATTTTAACATAAAAATGTTTATGTTCGAATTTCAGACGAATGCACAATTCTTAACATCTCTCTCTCTCTCTGCCTTAGTCCCATTATTTGGGGTCGGCTCTCCTGGTCCTTTTTCGCCAGGCCATTCTGTCCTGGGTCGTCGTCGGTTTTAAATTAGCATCCTTCATATCTCTGTGTACAGCAGCCAACCATGTGAGTCGGGGTCTACCTCGCTTTTTTGGGGCTGGAAACATGTCGAGTACTGCATGCACAATTCTTAACATAGGTAGAAAATATAAAATGAAACATTTACAGAAATTCTATATTTCATGTTAATTTACTCATTTCTCAAATATATGTATACTAATCATAAAAATATAGAAATAAAATTTTAAACACTTTAATAATCTATGATTCCAAATTTTTGATCCCGATACAATCATTTTTTATCCTAAGCGTAGACTGATAAATCTAAGAGTCGACTCCGTTCATTGAGTTGGTCTGTTGGCCACTGCGACCCAAGGTGATTTCATCCATCATTGACCATATTCAAGAACCGTGATTCAGATGCCTAGGTAGATCGTTACCTTTTGAATTTTCATTCTAGAAAGAATCTAGATTCTATCATGTATAAAATTAAAGCCGACAATAATTAACCATTTTTTACCTCTTAAGAAAATTTCGCTCAGGGAAGTTTTTCCAATAATACCGATTGATCACGATCAATCAGTCAATCACTCAATGCCTAGAAGAAAATAGGCTGGTATACAGTGATCGATATTTCGTTTTTCTAAAATTGGTAACTAACTGAAATATAATTTATTCATTAACAAACAGTTACAGTTTATATGATTAACCATTCGGCGTCAAACAGTTTATATTTTGAAAACCAAACCGTTTATATATATATATATATATATATATATATATATATATATATATATATATATATATATATATATATATATATATATATATATATATATATATATATATATATATATATATGTATGTATACCTTGGTAAATGTACTCAGTTTATTTGTAATATACTCGTATATATTACAAATAAACTGAGTATATTTAATAATACAGAGAAAGATTACCAAAATACCAAATAGAGTATACCAATAATTATCAACAATTAATTAAATAAGAATAGTTAATGACAATATTAAGAATTTTAAAATATAAATTTACAATATTAAGAAATAATATAAAAATAATTATTCATAATATTTTTTAATTATAATTAGTTGATTTCAAAAAACTAAATAGAAGGCGACGACCGTCCCACAAGCAACCGCAGCCAGGCAGACGGCAGCATCGGCCATACCATCAAGGCCCAAGCAGCCGCCGCCGGCTCCTAAGAAGAGAAGGAAGAGGGGTCCCCGCAAGCTCAGGGCCCCGAAATCCGCCGCTGTCACCCTAACCATCCGCCCTGAAGCGGTGGAGAGGAGGGTCACCTACGGGGGCCTCTTGGCGGAGGCGAAAGCCAAGGTGGATATCGCCGCCCTCGATATACAGGGCGGCATCAAGATGAAAACTGCGCGGACGGGGACACGCATGATGCTGCTCTCTGGCACCGACCAGGGGGCGAAAGCCGATGTCCTCGCCGCGCGGCTGAAAGACGTCCTCAAAATTGTGGACGTCAAAATTGCGAGGCCCGAGAAGTGCGTAAAGGTGCGCATCTCGAGCCTCAACGACTGCACGACGGCGCATGACGTGGCGGCTGCCATCGCTGGCGCCACAGGCTGCCCTACGGAGAAAATCACGTCCGGGGGGATGCACCTGGAGCGCGACGGGACGGGCACAACGAACGTGCTCGAGCCGGTGGTGGCCTCTATTTCAGCCTATGTCCTTTTCCAAGGTGCACTATATCTCTGTACTAAAATTCTTCCAAATTAGTTCAGTGGTTTGGACCTGAAAACGCAATAGATAGACAGAGTTACTTTCACATTTATAATATTAGTATTATTTATAATTTGTTTTCTCTCTTACGAGGTATTTTTTTCTTTATCCGCTGGTTTTTAAACAAACGCTAAAGAAACCTAATCTAAGGATAAAAATTCCCTAACTAACCGGCAGGTATTCAAAATAACGGCTGTTTGGAGCTGGATTACAATTGTATATGGGATGTTTAACTCTTCAATTATTTATATTATATAACATTAGTATTATTAACACGTTTATAATATTAATTTTCTTGAACTTACAATAATTATACAGTTCATCGTATCATTGCTCTTTTGGGAAGTTTAATTGCCTTTATAACTTTAAATAAACTTTTGCTATTTGTTGCAGATATGCTCCATCTTTGCGTTTGACAAGCGAGTTATAAAACAGACTTATATGAACAAGTTGCAAGATGATATGATGGAACGCGTTAGAAACAGTATAATAATGCTTGAAGCGGCGAAGTATCCAAAGATCCTAGAAGTTCTTCATAAGTTGGAGGAAGGCACACACACAGTCGCCTTTGCATCGGAACCGGTGATCGCTAGCTTGGATAACATACTTATTGCCTATCATGTAAGAACTATTTAGGTTTCAATGTTTTCATATAATGTATATTATTAATAGAAAAAAAATTCTGTTCACAGCTCATTATATTCCACTGAACTTACGCCTTCCTTTAAAGAATGATTATCTCAATATACAGGTCTTCCACGATCGTTTCTTTAACCTACTGGACGTCTAGATTATCTTATTAATTAGATTGTCATTGAAGATGATACAAAATTTTCGTCATCGTCATCCTAGTGACAAATCCCCGTTGCAACCAAAACTTCCATTTGGTATCCGGGGTCTACTTTTCGACTTATTCTACTCCACTTCGCACGGTCTTCAACATCCCCGATGTCAAACTAGCACTTTTTGGGTCTACCGTTCCTGCCGAAGCCCTGTGGAGGCGGCATGGCCAGACATTCGTTCCCCACGTAGTAAGCCGGTTACCGTAAAACGTGGCTGTACCAGCGAAGGCGACACTCCTGCTGTTTGTCCGCAATGACACGAACATAAAGGCTGCTGCAAATACTGGAGCTCCTAACGCGGTCCACATCACTCCACACATCCACCGCAGCATATTCGTGACACGCAGTCCCTGCTTGTGCCGCTCCAGTACCGACCACGCTTCACAGCCATATAAAAGGACAGGCCTAATGATGGTCTTATAAACCTGTATCTTCAACTTAACCGGCATCTTAGAGTCACAAATGACACCAGCCTCACACCGTTTGGTCCACGCGGCAGCGATCCGTGCCTTGATATCGCAATCAATGTCACCAGACGCATGAAATACCAGGTATTTCACCTGGTCCGTGCGCTCGACCGGGTTGCTCCCTATGCGTACGGGCGTGGGATCTGTGGAGTTACAGGCCAAGTAATCAGTCTTCGCCACATTGCAGAGCAGCCACAGGGGCTTCTCATGTGAGATTTCTGATGCTGTCTGACAGTACGTCTAATACCACGCTGAACAGAAACGGACTAAGGATGGATCCTTGGTACACCCCGACGGTGATGGGGAAAGATTTTGTGTCGCAAACAGCGGTCCGAACTACAGAATCGGAGTCACGATACATACTTGTGCTACTTATTCAACAGCTCGTGAAAATATGAGCGCCATCTCTCCTTCACCGCGAGGTTCTCACATAGCAGGTTACCCCCAGAGTCTTTTACGAAGCGGCACTGGGAAATATCCTGTACCGCCTTGACTCTGGAGCACGCCAACTTATTGAGATGAACTTCTGCCCCTCAGAAGATTCCAGTTTGTCGTATAGTGGCTGTATGTTAAGTAGTCTTGTCTGGTTCTGGCTACAGCTCTCTTCGTGGCACTCTTGGCAGACCTGTATGCGACGCGATCTTCAGGAGATCTGGACGCTTACCACTTCTTAAAGAGGGCTTTTTTCGCCCTGGCCTCCCACTGGACTGAGCCGTTCCACCACCAAGTCTCCTTGTCACACTTGAGTCCGCCCTTAGACACGCCAAGCACGTCTCTCGTCGGCCCAAGGATCGCCGCCTGAATCCTGTCCCAGTAAGCTTGAACCGGTTCGCCCTCACCTCCAGCGCATTTGTCGCCGTTGGCAGAGGCGAACTTCTGGGACTTAACTTCATCAAGCAGCCACCACCTGATTCGGCGTGGAAGGCGATCGACACATTTGCCTTTGAGCTTCACGCAGAGGTCCATGACAAGAAGACGGTATTGTGCCATGAGACTCTCACCGGATATGACCTTCCAGTTGGCTACTTTGCTGATGTGGTGTCTCCTAGTGAGTAGGAAGTGATTTAGGTAGCATTCCTCCCGCTCTTGTAGGTGATGAGATGCTCGGGTCTCTTTTTGAAATACGTGTTCACGATGGAGAGGTTGGCAGCCACACACGTATTTAGAATATCTTCCCCTTCCACGTTGCGGCTCCCGTATCCAAATCCACCGTGGATACGCTCAAATTCTCCACATTTCTCACCCACATAATAATTCAGATCACGAATTCAGAATTCAGATCAGACAACGAAGTCCCATGAACAACAATCCATGAATAGTGATCATATTTTCCTTGGAATGAAATGTTTTATGGTGAAAATTTGACATACAATTTTCTTGCAAAAATGGGTTCCTTAAATTATGATGTTTAGTGCGTAAAAAAAATTGGACGGTTTTGTCAAAGTCACCCTGTATATTCATAAATATTTTATACTTAGCAAAACAAAATTATTTTGGACATAACTACTATATTTAGAACGTGGGTTCTCAGTGGTCACCATCTCCATCGTTAGCACCTATAATGGCGCCACTTACTATTTTGATTTCTTACCATAATTTAGCAAATATTAATAGTAGAAAGTTTATATTATATATTATTATTTATATTATATTATAATAGTACAAACTTTTGATACCATACTTCGACTTGTCAAACACTTTCTGTCGAACTTCTTGTCGTTCTCAGTAAAATTACATTTTTATATTGACTATTAAAAAGTTTGTTTTTACAATAAAAGTGGTATAAAGTGATGGAAGACATCAAAAGAAAACATGCATCTTGAGATGACCCGTATACTATATTTTTATCCGCCAGCTTAGCAGTGGGACATCAAGAGATGTTGTTATATATTTCACGATAAGCAGTATTTGCTGTTAGAAACCTCTATTGATACTGTTATTATTAACATTTTGAAAATACACTAGATCGGCTTCTTCAGCAAACATTTCTATGACGCAATCGACGAGGGTGTAGGTTAATAATGCAACAAAAGCTTGCATTTTGGTGCTTGGATTCACAGTTCCATCGAAGTGAAAATAGTACGTCTCTTTGCGTCAATGGGGAGAAGAATCACTATACCAAAAATCAAGTCTTCTGTAACTATTCTTCTCGGTTAACAGGAGTGGAACCCACTGCTAGCGGAAACTAGAGTTCCGGTACCTCCAAATCCGATCAAATTAGCGCCCGATGACATAGATTTGCCAGCTGTTGTAAGAAGGGAACTGCCTTCTTTCAAGAAGAATCACAAGTTGTTTCAGTTTGAATTTCTGTACGGCATAGTTCAGGTAAATAAATTACTTAGTATTCCTTTTTTCATTGTTGATTTTTTATTATTATTATTTCAGGAAAAGATAAGAGGCTGACAGTCTAATTAATAATAAGCCGTAGTCGATGTGTGGCGATGCCAGGGTCGCTAACAAGCTGCGTAGGAGAACTGGAACTTAGATCACTGGATACCGGACCACAACACAATGTTATAATGCCGGTATATTAGGAGAGCAGAAGTGATTGCCATCCAGACGGACTTTAAGCTCTATCACATAGCTGGGGTTGTTTTGTCGCTTTGTACGAAAGGCCACCCCCGGGGCCAGTATTCTTACTCCATTGCTATCTGGTCTTTGCATTATTTAAATATCATTTAAAAAAATCTAAATTAGTTCTATTAAACGTGTCAAAAACACGCTAGCAAGGCTCAACATATTGAAATCTCCAAATTGACCGGTCAATTATAACTTGGTCGTTTCGTACACCAATCGAGGTTATTGTTTGTGCTTTTTTGCTACAATACGTTTTTCAATTTCCACAGAGATTCGTTTATCGAGTTCGAATGGTACAATTTGAGAAACTTTTTCTCTCTATTGTGAGAATACTTTAAGTAACATGTCGTTTTCATTACTAGCAAAATAATTTCAATTTATGTTCAATTTACTTGACACGATATAACAGGAACTGTACCTAAATGTTGATAAACATTCCTTTAAGAGCGGTATCTTATTTGCAAATATGCTTATTCTGAAACTTTCATAGGTCTAACCTAATATGTACGTGTATATACATATGTATAAATAACATGGCAAGGCATAGTTTTTTATGTATACATCGAGGCGTGAAAGGCTGATTACTTTAAGCGTGATTTTATAAACTTTACAGGATAGCTATCTAATATTTCTCAGAAAAAAAATGCTTATATGTATATAATTCAATATCGCCCAAAATGTCGCTTGATTAGCTTTTCAACCCTCGATATTATTACTCTTTGATAGTTTGTAGACAGCAAAATAAAAGCCCAGTTTAGAGTCCTTTTAAAGTTTTTTCTTTTTCTTTTTATTGCTGTAGGACAGCAGACAGGCTTACGGCTCACTTAGTATTTAGCAGTTACTGTCGCCTGTGGGTGTTTGCAACCCCAGTGACATTGTGAACACTCTTCTGTCCCATAAGGGTACAGGAACTTGGGTCAATATTGCCGGAACACAACACAAAGTTATTATGACGGCATACTTAAGACCAAAGGTCGCCATCCAGACGGGCTTGGAGCCCTACCACGTGGCTAGGGTGGGTTGTTTTGTCTCCTTTTACGACAGGCCGACCCTGGCCGCTGGGGTCAGTATTTTTTCTCCGCCCCTGCACGGATAAAGAAGCTTGTGAAGTGTTGTGAAGCAAAATAGCAGTCGATCGGACTAAGATACTTTCTTGATCAATAAAATAGGGTAACTGTGAGGCATTGATACAAAAATGCTCAATTTTAGATATGTAGTCACAGTAACAGAGTACTTTGTGATAAGAAAGATGTTTTGTTATAAATATATTTACATTCACGAATACATAGAGATTAAAAATTACATCTTAATTCACATCTTAAATCAAATTCAAACATCAACATCACGTTTATGGAATTATTTGGATTTGCAATAATAACATGAGACCTTGAAATATAATAATCCATATTATATAAGCTTATAATATTTTGCCGGCGTTTGTTTATTCCCTAGAGAGCTGATCAAAACCTTTTATAAAATTATCAATACTCTTCGGCGTAGTGTCTTTGGTAAGCTTGGAATAGTGAAATGTTCGTATATTATTGTGAAAATTATAAATCATTATCGTATCTTCATTTATTTTTAATTATGTACAACAATATTTGACCAGATAAGGTAATGGTTTTGCTTGCTAAGAATTGACGACCTTCCTGGTGCAATTGCTTCGCGCTACAAGACGCATGCTGCGCTAATGGAGTCAATTCCCATAGCTAGTCTGTGTGTTCTTTTTTTATTGCTGTAGGACAGCATACAAGCTGACAGCCCGCTTATAATTTAGCAGTTACTGTCGCCTACGGATGTTTGCAACGCCGGTGGCATCGAGAACACGCTGCTGTCCCATAAGGGTACAGGAACTTGGGTCACTAATGCCGGAACACAACACAAGGTTATTATGGCGGCATACTTAAGACCATAGGTGGTCGCAATTCAGACGGGATTTAGGCTCTACCACGTAGCTAGGGTAGGTTGTTTTATCGCCTTTTACGATAGGCCTACCCCGGACACAGAGGTTAGTATCCTTTCCCCGCCCCTGCACGGATAATGCACATGACTCAAAATTACTTAGGTATACTTACATTGGTTTAAGTTAAGAACTTACTTATTAAGGTAAATCAAAAAAGATTTACTATTTTTTGCTTTTCAGTTTTTTCGGCGGTGGAATTTTTTGTTAAAAAGTTTTTTTTATAACTTTTTGTAGCTATAATCTATTAATTACTACGTGTTTAAATAAATTAATTCTGTCAAAAGTTATGTGTGGTCATAGATATAATCAGTGAGTGAGCAATCACTCTCTATTTTCGTACCCTTAGGGTAGGAATTTTTTCCCAAATTTATATAGGACTAACATCAGGGTATAACTTTTCCAATAAAAAAAATTTTAAATGGGACTACTCTGTAAAAAGTTCTGCGTGGTCATACATAAAAAAAATTACGCGTCCACTTGAGAACCTCTTCCGTTTTTTTCGTCGGTTAAAAAGAAAACAAAAGTGAATGATCTCAAAAACCCACCTATTGAATTCACTATGCACATTCCAACTTCTATACTTTTTGTAATCTAAGGAAACTTATCTTCTGTTATAGTGGCTTTATTCATGGAAAAAATTTCATCATCCATTGATTTTACTCTTTTATGTAAATGTTTCAATGCTTTAATTTTTATTTCGAAAGATAAGTTTGATATATATATATATATATATATATATATATATATATATATATATATATATATATATATATATATGAATTGCTGTTCGTTAGTCTCGCTAAAACTCGAGAACAACTGAACGGATTTATCTTATCTTGGTTTTGAAATGTTCGTGGAGGTCTAGGGAAGGTTGAAAAATTTAGAAAAATTCGAATAATTGCCGGGAAAACCCTCAAAACAGCCCTTTTCTATTTCCCATACAAACGTTTTCTGAATAAAATGGAGAGTCAATTTGTAATTTATTACCGATGCATAAAGTTCAAATTAGCGTGCGCGTTGGAGGATCTAATGTCGCGTTCCGAAACTCAAAAATGAATCGCGAACGCGACAAAATTGCATAGTCACAAAATACAACAAAATAGTGGTCGACTTAGTGAAACTTAATTTTAGCTAACTTCAGTTGTTAATCTGTCAGATTATTTTTTTAATAAGATTGATAAATCTTAAGTTTTGTGACAAATTAAATTTCTGCACGCAATCATATTATTTGACACTAGCAGCCCGTCCCAGCTTCGCACGGGTAATTAACAAAAAATTAAAAATTAAACCCTTCTATTTTTTTCGGTCTCGGGGAAAAACCTCTCTTGACGGATTCCCCCGGCCCGGGGGGACGGAGGGATATAAGGGACTCCGGAAAAGATGTTCGACCATCCGACTACCTACTAAAAAACCCCGCTTTTCTCCTATCGCCTACACCCGGGCCCACGGATATATGGCCGGCCGATCTCGTGGCCCGGGGCGGTGCCGGCCAACGCTTTATCTTCAAGCGGGCCACTTCTAAAGTGCTGGCGCCAGGGGGTCAGGGTTTCGTTCCCCCGGCGCTCTCTTGTAACAAATCTAGGAGTTGATGGGGGCTGCGGAACAGCACGCGGCCATCTCCCTCGCGGCAATAGTGCGGGCGGCGGATCCTCCCCCGAGGGGCCGCCCGCGGCCGCTTTCTACGGCGGCCGGAAATCGTTGCCCGCCCTCCGGCGCCGACGACGCGGCCTACGTTGGCGGGAGGGGAGTGCAGTGGCGGACTCCCGCTCCCGTTCCGTCGCCTCCCTTGCAGACACTACTGCCTCGCAAAAGGAGGCGACGGCCGTCCACCCAGGATCGCCCCCGACCATGGACAGAACCAGGGCCGGGAGCGACAGGTCCGCGGCCAATTCCGGACGGGACTCGCATCCCCGTCACGTGCTAGTCAGGCGTGGGTACGACTACCAGACGACACTCCAGAAAAAGCAGAGTCGCCTGACGTCGTAGCCGGCCCAGCAACACCAACCGACAGCGAGGATGCAATTCCCGCCCCGGGAACACTCCCTGTGCAGGCGCAGTCGAAATAGGCATGATTTCGACTACCAAATCAGGTCCCAGGGTAGAACCCGGGACCCCAATCAGTATTCGCAACCATCCCACCGGGGACCACGCCACGAACAGAGAGCTAAGTTGGAAAGGATGTAAGAGGTAGACGGAAAGAAAGGTAGGACTCTGTTGCCTCGAACGGAGAGGGGAGTGAAGCGACGGATGCTCGGGCACCTCGGGTACGCACACCCATGCACTCCTCGGACAGAGGAGCGCCCCTGAGGGCAAACCCTTCTATTTGCGTCAGGTTACTAAAAAATAAAATTATAAAGAAAGTTTGAATATTATTATTTCTATAAGCTTTTATTTTAATAATTTTTTTTGTTATTACTTTTTATTTATTTTTCGTTAGTTTTTAATAAGTATTCTAATTTTTGTAAAGACCCCAGTGACGCACGCCTACATTGCATAAGGTGCTGCCTAGCTAGCCGAACAGGGTGAGCGGCTACCACGCAACATTTTTCTAATACTTACATTTTTAAACTCGTGATATTTTTGGAATGGAATATCCGAATTGAATAATTCAAAAAGTTATATAAAGGTATTGAAGCAGTTATGAATATGAAGTAATTTATTTTGATAAGGATTAATACCAAGATTCAAATAAAGAGCCTTTTCTAGGGGCGCCATTTCAATTAAATTTTTAAAATAAAAGAACACTTATTGTGGCATAACTATAATAGTTAGACATATGCTGTCGCGACACTTTTTGTAAATAATGATGTGTTCTGCAAAGTTGTAGTACATTATTTTATTCTATCATCAATAGTTTTCGCAGCGCACGCGATTTAAATAATATTTTAGGTAATTTTTTTACACTTTGGGTTACATTATTGGAGTTTTAGTAAGGATCCCTAATTTTTTTGAAAATATAATATAGCCTATGTCACCCGGGGATAGTGTAGCTTCCCAACAATGAAAGAATTTTTTAAATCGGGTCAGCAGTTTCGGAGCCTATTCAAAGCAAACAAACAAACAAACAATCAAATCTTTCCTCTTTATAATAGTAGTATAGATTACACATTCACTGTCATTGGCTCAGTATTAGGATAGGATACAAAAGCCATAAAATAAAGACGAAGAAGAGTATTTGAGATTTGACAACCAACTAATTTGTCAATCCATCCTAGAACACGGAAAAAAATATTACGATATTGTGTTACGATATCTACGAGTGCATCCTTCTATCTTTGTGGCTACGTGCGCGAGAACTTTCTTTACTTTGGTGATCCTTTGTGATAGTGACATTAGCTGTTACCATCGCCTATGGATGTTTGCGTCGCGAAAGACCATTAACACACTGCCGTCCGCGTAGGGATACTGGAACCTGATATTCCAATTTAAGTTGACCTCAGATTTATATCAACAATCATATGAATGAAATAGGGTTTAGCTTAGGCGGGATTTTGTAGGTTCGTACGCACGTATTCCGGAAGCGCATGGCATAACAGTTGCTTTCGTTATCACTGACTGTTTGCATATTTCATTTATTTATGTTTTAGGGTTTATAGGGTTTTTAATCCAAAATAAACCATAAGGTTTATCCAAAAAATGCTGCCCAAAGTCCACTATCCCACGCTGATGGAGTCGCGGGCACAGCTATATATATACTTCCGGAGGTCATGGGTTCGATTCCCATCTCGCGTCGGGGTATTTATGTATAATATGTATTTATTTACAAAAGAAATACTACTTACTTACTACTTAGTTTGGGACTAGATGGCGTTGTGTGAAATGTCCCAATGTATGTATTATGTTTAAACTGTGTAAACTGCGTTTTAATAAACTGTATTTGAGAATGATGTAAAAAATTTGATATAAAAAATAGTAATAATAAATGTCTGTGTGTGAGTTTGCGCGCGTGTGCGTGCGTGTGTATGAGTATGCGTGCGTGTCTGTGTGTATGTGTGTGTGTATGCTCGTGTGCGTGCGTGTGTATGAGTATGCGTGCGTGTCTGCGCGTGCTTGCGTGTGTGTGTGTGTTTGTGTCTTTTTATATATGTACATAAGAACGGTTTAATTAATATATTATATTTCATACAGATCATAGATGCATTGCAATTCTTGCACAATATCAAGCTCCAGGTTCACCACAACGTGTGCCCGTCCTCGATTATTATATGCAAGAGTGGAAAATGGAAGCTGTTTGGCTTCGATTTCACCCGTAAGTTCTTTGAATTATTTTATATGACATAACGTTAATAACAATTTTGTCCGTCAACAGTGGGATTAAATTAATAATGTTGCAAAATGTTGGCAAAATCGATGTTATTGTACAAACATATATATTGGAGCCATAACCTTAAGAATAATGTTCCAAATATTGTGGATTAAATAAATAAATAAAAAATATTTATTGACACATCATTTTACATAATTATAAACTTATTCTAGCACTAACACCTAAACTAGGCATGGCCTGTCATTTAGGTATTAGTTCCTTCCAGTGACTTCAACATTATTGTTATAATAAATTATAAATTTTTACAACTACCTTCTTATATAAAATTAAATGAGTAAGACACGATCGATATGGTTTGGTTACATAAAGTGAGGACTTGCGGGGTTTTTAGTGGGTAGTCGGATGGCCAAACATCTTTCCCGGAGTCCCAGATATCCGTCAATTGTAACAAGTTTATTCATTATGTAACCATTCATATACCAAAATGAACTTAACAAAACATAGATTCTTATGACATTAAAGTTTATTCAAAATGACCTCCGTGATTTTGAATACAGGCCTTCAATCTGCGCGGCCAGTCGTCTATCGCAGCACGAACGAGGTCCATGTCAATATCGGCGGCTGCCTTAATCAAGGATGTCTTGAGTGACTCCAAATTGGGATGAGGCTTTGAGCACGCCTTTTCCTCCAAGTGTTGCCATATCTTGTAATCTAACGGATTCAAATCTGGACTGGAGGAGGGCCAGTCTTCGTGCCGGATGAAGTCGATTTCACGCGCCGCCAGCCAGTCTTGTGTGCTCTTCGCTCTATGAGCTGGCGCCGAATCTTGTTGGAATACCCAGTGCCTGTTATTGAACATGGTATGAGAAACAGGTTCCACAAGGTTCGTCAGGACTGTATTTTGATACACAACAGCATTCGTTTTTACACCTTTCTCACAAAAATGTACCTCTGTTAAGCCCCAATAAGAAACTCCCAACCATACCATGAGCGAGGATGGAAAATGACCTCGTTGGACACGCGGAATACGGTTGCTCGCTTCTTCACTACTGTGTGCGTACACCTTATCATTTTGTTTGTTGTAGCTCTCTTCTACGGTAAACATTTTTTCATCCGAAAAAAGAATTTCCCGATATTTTTTTCCCGCGTACCGCTTCAACAAAGCGCGGCATCTCTTCAGTCTCAGGTCCATTAGACGAGCATTCAAACGATGTCCTGTTTTTCTTCGATATGCCCGAAGCCCTAAGTCTTCATTTAACACCCTTTTCACCGTGGTTCTGCTTAACCCCATCTGAAGGGCCAACAGTTTCTGCTTACGTTTGGGATTTCTTTGAATTCGTGCCTTCACAGCTTTTATCACTGCTGGAGTCCTAACAGACCGAGGGCGACCACTTCTTGACCTGTATATATATATATATATATATATATATATATATATATATATATATATATATATATATATATATATATATATATATATATATATATATATATATATATATATATATATATATATATATATATATATATATATATATATATATATATATATATATATACTACTATTATAAAGAGGAAAGATTTGATTGTATGTTTGTTTGTTTGTTTGTTTGTTTGCATTGAATAGGCTCCGAAACTACTGACCCGATTTAAAAAATTCTTTCACTGTTGGGAAGCTACACTATCTCCGGGTGACATAGTCTATATTATATTTTCGAAAAAATTAGGGATCCTTACCAAAACTCCAATAATGTAACCCAAGGTGTAAAAAAATTACCTAAAATATTATTTAAATCGCGTGCGCTGCGAAAACTATTGATGATAGAATAAAATAATGTATTACGACTTTGCAGAACACATCATTATTTACAAAAAGTGTCGCGATAGCATATGTCTAACTATTATAGTTATGCCACAATAAGTGTTCTTTTATTTTAAAAATTTAATTGAAATGTCGCCCCTAGAAAAGGCTCTTTATTTGTATCTTGGTATTAATCCTTATCAAAATAAATTACTTCATATTCAAAACTGCTTCAATACCTTTATATAACTATTTGAATTATTCAATTCGGATATTCCATTCGAAAGATATCACGAGTTTAAAAATGTAAGTATTAGAAAAATGTTGCGTGGTAGCTGCGCACCCTGTTCGGCTAGCTACAACTCCTAGAGTTGTTAGGAGAGCGCCGGGGGGACGAAACCCTGACCCCCTGGCGCCAACACTTTAGAAGAGGCCCGCCTTAAGACAAAGGGCGGGTCGGCGCCGGCCCGGGCCACGAGATCGGCAGGCCTTATATCCGTGGGCCCGGGCGTAGGCAATAGGAGAATAGCGGGGTTTTTTAGTGGGTAATCGGATGGTCGAACATCTTTCCCGGGGTCCCACATATCCCTCGGTCCCCCCGTCAAGAGAGGTTTTTCCCCAAGACCGAAAAAAAAATAGAAGGGTTTAGGTATGTGTGTGTATATAATTTTTAATTTTGAAATTTTTATTAAATACCCGTGCGAAGCTGGGGCGGGCTGCTAGTATTATATATATATATATATATATATATATATATATATATATATATATATATATATATATATATATATATATATATATATATATATATATATATATGTATATATTCATACCCGTGGCACGCAGTTCCTACTTGTGTTTCCAGCGCCAACTATGCTTCATAGCCATATAGAGGTCAGAGCTAACGGTCATATAGACCTGTGAAACATAACCGGCACTTTAAGGTCACAGATAACACTAATCAGCGTTTGGTCCACGCGGTAGCAATGTATGTCTTGACCCCTCTATACAAGTATTTGGGTAGCCCACCACGGTCCATAGGTCGCAGTCACTATTGCAGTTTTAAATAAATAAATATGCAGTAGCACATTACTCAAAGTAAGTAGCATAGCACTTGTGTAATGGGTACTAGACAACTGGTATACTACATATTATATACTTTTCTTTTGTAAATAAATACAAACACAAACACAGACGAAATTGAACTCGGAGGTCACGCGTGTGATACCGAATTGCGTTAGCCGCTACGCCACCGAGGTCGTCAACATTTTCAGTTTTCATCACCTTATGTGAATTTGACCTTTATACTAAAAAAGCTCTTAATGTTTTAATTACTGTAAACATTTCCGTAATATTTCCCTATAATTTTTTTATTCTTGCACAATTTTATTCATTTATATTTTTCTTTGTGCATCGTCTTACAAAAGCCAGCGCTGTCTGTATCTAGTTAAACATGGTAGAGGGTGCATAAATGTGTAAAAAGAGGTTTATTTCGAATGCTTCCCCTGAAACAACTTAGTAATGACGTTATGAAGCAATGTTTCATTTTTATTAACATTTTTATTCGAAGCAATTTGAGGAATTATTTTATGAAAGTGTATTTATTAAATACTAGCGGCCCGCCCCAGCTTCGCACGGGTATTCAACAAAAATTTCAAAATTAAAAATTATATACAGACACATAAACCATTATATTTGCGTAAAAGTTTGAATATTATTATTTCTATGAACTTTTATTTTACTGATTTTTTTGTTATTAATTTTTATTTATTTTTCTTTTTTTTTAATAAGTTTTTTTTTTCTAATTTTTGTAAAAACCCCAGTGACGCACGCCTACATTGCATAAGGTGCTGCCTAGCTAGCCGAACAGGCTGAGAGGCTACCACGCAACATTTTTCTAATACTTACATTTTTAAACTCGTGATATCTATCGAATGGAATATCCGAATTGAATAATTCAAAAAGTTATATAAAGGTATTGAAGCAATTTTGAATATGAAGTAATTTATTTTGATAAGGATTAATACCAAGATACAAATAAAGAGTATTTTCTAGGGGCGGTATTTCAATTAAATTTTTAAAATAAATGAACACTTATTGTGGCATAACTATAATAGTTAGACATATGTTGTTGCGACACTTTTTGTAAATAATGATGTGTTCTGCAAAGTCGTAGTACATTATTTTATTCTATCATCAATAATTTTCGCAGCGCACGCGATTTAAATAATATTTTAGGTAATTTTTTACACCTTAGGTTACATTATTGGAGTTTTAGAAAGGATCCCTAATTTTTTGAAAATATGTCACCTGGGGATAGTGTAGCTTCCCAACAGTGAAAGAATTTTTTAAATCGGGTCAGTAGTTTCGGAGCCTCTTCAATGCAAACAAACAAACATACAATCAAACCTTTCCTCTTTATAATAGTAATAATAATAATAACCACCAACAACTAGCTTTGAAATATAATCTTGTAACCTTGGAGGTGCCCTATTACCAATATAGGCCTGAGCCAGTTCTCGATAATGGTTCATATTTGCTCTACTGGGATCGGTCGATTATCACGGACAGGTGTATTGTTGCTAATAAACCCGACATCGTGATAGTGGACCGATCTACGAGACGTGCTATGATTGTAGATATCGCGGTTCCACATGATGGTAATCTCGTTGGTGCTGAAAAAGAAAAACAATTGAAATATATTGATCTCGCACACGAGATTACTGCTATGTGGAAATTGGATAGTACAATCATAGTTCCGATAGTAGTGTCAGTGAATGGTCTGATAGCGAAGAGTCTTGATCGACACCTTGAAAGGCTCTCGCTTGGTCCCTGGCTGAAGGGTCGAATACAGAAGGCAGCTCTCCTGGATACGGCACGAATTGTGAGGAGATTCCTTACTCTGTAGCCTGACCACCGGTAGTTTGGAACTGCAAGGACCCGCTGCTGTTGGAAGACGATTTTTTATATTTTTTAGGATATTTTATTATTGATTTTTGTATAAAAGTAATACTATTATGGTACTGTTTTTATAAAAAAAATGTAAGATATTGTAAAAAATATAAAAAATTTGTGAAATAAAGAAATATAGTAAATAATAATAATAATAATCATCATCATCATCTCAGCGTTCATCCCGGTTGCAACCCAAACTTCCGCTTCGGTGCCCGGGGTCCGCTTTCCGACTTTTTCTACTCCACTTCGCACGGTCTTCAGCATCCCTGGTAGTGAGCCCATTAGCACGCATGTCACCCCTTACGACGTCAAGCCAGAACTTTTTGGGTCTACCCCTCCTGCCGGGGCCCGGCGGAGGCGGCATGGCCAGACATTTGTTTCCCACGTAATCATCCGGTTGCCGCAAAACGTGGCCGTACCAACGGAGCCGACACTCCTGCAATTTATCCGCAATGTCACGGACATGAAGACTGCCGCGAATGCGGGAGTTCCTAACGCGGTCCTTCCGCGTCACTCCACACATCCACCGCAGCATATTCATCTCCGTGACACGCAGTTCTTGCTTGTATCTCTCTAACACCGGCCACGCTTCACAGCCGTATAAAAGGACAGGCCTAATGATGGTCTTATAGACCTGTCCCTTCAATTTTACCGGCATCTTGGGGTCACAAATGACACCAGTTATCTCACGCCATTTGGCCCACGCGGCAGCATTGCGTGCCTTGACGTCGCAATCGATGTCACCAGACGCATGAAACACAGATCCCAGGTATTTCACATGGTCCGTGCACTCGACCGTGTTGCCGTCTATGCGTACGGGTGTGGGATCTGTGGAGTTACAGGCCAAGTACTCGGTCTTCGCCACATTGAGCTTCAGACCACCGTTCTCAAGCGACTCCTTCCACGCCATCACACGTCGCACCAGCCTACCCCTGTCTGTGTTTTTTTTGCAATATATGATAATATATAATTATGTTTGTATGTGTAATAGAAACAGTAATTGTCAATGATAAACCTGAGAAGGTGAAGAAATCGCTGTGTTCGTTTATAACCGTGAAGGTAGCGCAGCTGATACTCAATCATTCAGGTAAGTTGAACGTTTTGACTATTTACCATTATGTTTTTTTATTGCTGTAGGACAGTATGGCTAACGGCTCGCTTAGAATTTAGCAGTTACCGTCGCCTATGTGTGTTTGCAACGCCAGTGGCATTGCGAACACGCTGCTGTCGCATAAGGGTACAGGAACTTGAGTCACTAATGCCGGAACACAACACAAGGTTATTATGGCGGCACACTTATCGCCATCCAGACGGGCTTTTTACGGAAAAATTTAATTAATAAAAACATTTACCGATTGGAAATTGACAACAAATAAATGATATTTTATAGTTAATCAAACTAAAAAGGAAAAAAATCATTTTTAACGTGAATAAATGACTGACGAGAAAATTAGTGTCACTTGTAATCTATTTATGATATCTTTGGTGAACACCCAGGTTTCGGCGCCGTAAGTGAGCACCGGCAGGATGCACTGATTATAAATCCTAGCTTTTTTGTTCTGCAGAGATTTTCATCTTAAAAGCAAAGTCGAGTTTCGAGTAGGCTGCCCACATAAGCCTTATCCGCAAACACCTATAGGCGACGGTAACTGCTAAATTCTAAGCGGGCTGTCAGCCTGTCTGTTGTCCTACGCAATAAAAAAAACCCTGTACCTCCTTTAAGTTCACCCCTTTACCTACCATTCTGTATTTCTGTGTAAACAATATTCCTACTATTAAGAACTTTTAAACAAGAATAAAAAGAATTCGAGTTTATATGGAGGGGTTAACGGGATCCTTAATATTATATTACATATTTCACATAAAAGAGAACTTATTAAAATCTAACAAATAGTAAATATTTATATAACTCCATCATGAATCCAACAAGACTATTTTTACTTTGAAACATATTTCGTCACATCATCACGTACCCTCTATATATTTTGATACTTGACGGAACTTAGGAGGCGCGTGACCGAGCACGCTGCCACGGTTGATCGACCCCGCTCCCACGGGGTTGGAATGCCTTAACGTCCGTAGTCGCTGTCGAGTCGTCTGAAACAACAACAACAGCCTTAGCTTTAAGAGAAAAAAAAACTTGAAGTTAGCGGCGGAAACTTTGTCGTATGTTTGTGTCTAATTCGTACATATTTCTTACTCGCCCATTGTTTGCACAGGTATTCCAAAGTTATATGGTTTGTTACGATATTCTTGTAACTATACGTTATATTTGCGTAGGAAATAGGCGGAGTGAAGATTCAAGCAAATTTAAGAAAATAAAAACATAATTTATTATCAAAAACATTTAATCACTCTGTTTTCTATATTCTTATTAAATAAATACAAAATACAGTGGGAAACTTAATCCCATTACAGTAAGCTATTTCAAGAAGCAATTGAAACATGTCTCCTCAACCCTGAAGAAACCGAACGGGGGCATTTCGCTTTACACACATGCACACTAATTAATTTAAATTTAACTAATTAATTTAAATATTCATAAACTTCTAAATCTTATGAAACACAGGAAAATTCAGAAAGTTTATCTCTGTATACAAGCATTTAAAAAACATTTTTAATTAAAATAAAATGTCAATTACCTTTTACAATCCTTTATTGAAGATCAGATCCGACCATCGGAAACGGACTTTTGTAGAATCTGATTATTCATTGCTAATGTTTAAAAGAACATTAGCCATAAATTATCAGATTCAAAAATTACTGTATTATTCACTATAGGTAATAATATATATTTTTGTATGTGTAATAGGAAATGAAACTGACAAAGATATGCCTGAAATGGTGCAAACACCGCTGTGGTCGGTTAAAGTCGCGAATGTAGCGCAGCCGAATCTCGACTATTTAGGTAAGTTCAACTTACCTATTGGCCTTTACCGTTATTAAGTCATCAGCCCGTATTAAGATTAAGAGAAACTTTTCTATATAATGACGTAATTCAATCAATCAATTAATGGCCAAACCTCCTATTCCTTTTATTCTAAATAGTGAAATTTACAAAGTAAGTAACGTGTACCTACCGAACACTTTTGATAGTATAATATCGAGTATTTTCAAAAACTTATTGTTTGGGAAAACACAGTTAAGTTATAATATAGTTATTTTTATACCTTTGTTAACTTACCAGTATATAGACTTCTAAATTGATTTGATGCTACATCTCCGTTACTTTTATTTAAGTAAAAGCGCCTTAATCTTAACAGTCTGAAGTATGAAAAAAGCAATAGTTGATTTTCCGTACTTAGAGCATTAGTAACATAGAAAGTCTGGAGGAGATTTTTATGCTCATCCACCCTTGAAAATGAAGGAAACGTTCACTGATTACCACGCAAACTTAACATGAGGAGCAACGGCAGGTAGCAAAAAGACGTTATTCCTTTTACTGACCATAAAACGAGACTGTAGTAATAAAATATTTATTTCAGCTCCCGAAGTCCAGACAGGTGGGAGGTGCTGTGTAGTATCTGATATGTTCTCCTTGGGCTTGATGATATGCACCATTTTCAATCAGGGCCAATCATTGATACAGGCTAATAATAATCCGGTGCTTTACCTAAGACAAATGAAGAATGTAAGTACATATCATTTTTAATATTTACGATATTGTAATACTACTATTTTATACTACTATTTTATACTACTATACATTGGGAGGTAGGTCAGTGTTGGTCTCGGTGGAGTGTGTTCCTGCCAGGGAATACGCCTCTATAAAAAGTCGAGAAAAGCCGATTGCGCACGCCAAGAGGAGCTAGACTATAGGCGCGCACTGACCAGTCCTATTTGCACCACGTCCTCGCCATCACTAGAATGCAGCCGCAATCTATGGAGTACTGATTAATGGAGTACCCCTCCTGCACGACAATACTACTCGAAACACATCTGCTTATAGTTGTGGGACTGATCGCAGATAATATCACAAAACAAAATAAAATTATACATTAATATACCATAAGCTAGGCTTTTGGGTTTACGTGTAATTTCTAGTTTATAGTTTCTTTTCTTCTTCCCGATATCCAAGGAGAAAATTAGTGCATGTCATTCGGAACGGTACATCTAGCTGATGACTAATTTTGAGAAGGTTCTTTAGGCAAACTGAAATTGCGAAAAATTACAATTTCGTCAATTGGCGAATCCAGTCCTGAAAGTCTTTTAGCGAGTTAGCGGTTATTTCGCTTCTGCGCAGTATTATTATGCGCAGCATGAGACGGTCGCCTCAATACAAGAATAAGCACTTTTGTTATGGGCCCTAGACAACTGATATACTACTTATATACTTTTTTTTTGTAATTAAATACATATTATACATAAACACCCAGACGCGAGACGGGAATCGAACCCGTGACCTCCGCGAGCGTACCTACGTGCGTTATCCGTTACGCCACCGAGGTCGTCAATGAATCTATTTAATCTGATTTCTTTGCAGTTCATTACTCTTGAATATGAAAAGATACGAAACGACATATAATCTAGATATCCATACTAATATTATAAATGTGAAAGTAACTATGTGTCTATTACGATTTCACCCCTAAACCGCCGAACCAATTTTGGTAAATTTGGGTATAGTAATAATATAACAGAAAAAAGTAAAACAATAATATAATCACTTATTTGTCATTAATTATATGTATATTTGTAATAATGTAGATGTTGATGTACATACAGAATTATTGTTATTTATTTATTTTAACTCTTGTATTATCTTACGCGTTTATTCTTATTTCTTGGAAACATTATCATCAATCGTTATCGTAACTGCTCATACTAAAATCTTTTTGGATTACGTCAACCATTTTATTGTAATAATAAATTCGTTTGTAAATTTGTATGTAGGTGTCTGAACAAATGAGTAAACTAGGCTTGCGCTTACCCGGTCATCTGAAGGAAGCGGTAGACAGTCTTCTTACAATGGACCCGAAAAAACGCGCCCGCGCTCATAGTCTTTCCCTCGTAGAGTTCTTAATGTAAGTCAACCTTTTTACAAATACACCTATTCACATTTGTATTTAATATTCTTTATAATAACTACACAAACGTTAAAAATTATTGAAGCCATAATACATTACATTACATTAATTACGAAAATACCTGTACCTGTGTTGACGCAAATGGACCAATATTGTTTTGACGCTAACGTCGGAAGCTGCTGCTAATTCAGCCGTAGATTGTGTATCATCAGCTTCCACAATCGCCTTTAATTCGTCATTGTCGACCAAAGTCTTCGGACGACCGCGAGGTTCATTATTCAGGTCGAAATTCCCAGAACGGAAGCGAGCAAACTGATAACAGGTGGTGCTTTGGTTTGTAGTGTTAGCTCTGTAAACGTCGTTGATGTTGCGTCCCGCTTGTGCCGCGTTGCTGCCACGACGGTACTCATATTCCATAATTACTCGAATTTTTAACGTACCCGTGATGACGAAAATGATTGAAATGCGATGAAAATGTAACACTAATCAATAAACAAATGACTACTTTTGAAAAAAGCATTCCATGTTTTTAAAACAAAATTAATTTTAAATTAGAATTCTTAGCCAAACAAAAATTATTTTGATTTGAAATGGCCAGTAGTGCAGAACGGCAATTTCATAGTTAAAGACCATTTCAAAGGCAATTTCATTATAAAGAGTTACTTTAGTTTTTAACTGATTATATTAACATTACTTTAAAAATTGCTTCATATCAAAAGTATCGCTTATTATATTCGTATATATAAGAACATCTATCATGACAGTTTGTTTACTTGGTATTTGATTTGACTTAACGTAATGTATATTCTTACAGAAAACCTACTGAACTCTCAATTAAAGCATTGCAGTTCGTCGAAAATATAAAACTGAAAGATATAAATATGAGAGCGGACTTCTACCGCACGGCCCTTGTTAAGGCTCTACCCAATATGCCTAAGGTATTATATGATATTTTATTATAATCTTTTCAGTTGGGTGCGTAATCCGAGCCTATGTATCTTTAACGCTCAAGTCCTTCCATTGCATTTCATTTTCTTCTATAAAGTGGTTTATGGTATATATTTACTGCATGTCCCCCTGGCCTACTGCTGCCTACTAGCCCTCCCAAGATAGTAGAGTGTGGGCGACATACATAATAATAATAAATACTCAACTGATTATGCCTTTGAATACTAAAAAGACATCTTTATAACATTCAGTACACAAGGTGCTCCCATTTTACGGGCACATTGTAAAAATGTAGAAAAATTTACTCTCGATGATTGTCGAGCGTATATGTAAGGCGTCTCAGTATTCTAGTTTTTTTCGCAAGCGCCTTTTTAAGTACAAATGAATAGTAAGTTATTTACGTTGGTTACCATCATAATCCTTTGGATAAGTAAATTAGTATAGATTCTTCTTTGTTGTATATATTAAATAATTCCCTGTACTGGGCGGAAAGGGAGCTTTCAAGTAATACGTAACGATTGGGGGGTTTATTGTAAAACGTTACGATACATTACAGGGACGGGATGGGAGGTTTGAACTACGCGTTAAGTAACATTTTTTTAATCCTTCAGAACGGTCGCGTAGAGAGATTCTCACACGTATTTTTAAAATATTAATGCGATTAAACGATAGCAAACGTATTTTAGCGACTTTCAGGTAATTTACGCCACATAATTGTGACTTTTAGGTAAAAATGGTCACTTGGTGGTTACGTAACGTTTTACACGGGGAGTACAAAAAAACGTTACGGCGCGTTAATTGGGGGGGTCATAAATCTTGAAAAATTTCGTTACGTAATACCACACATACATAAATACCACACTAAAGATAAATGTTTAAATGCAAAATTGTATGAAATTGTCAAAAAAACGATTACAAATTATACTGGCACATATTACAGAAAATGATATGGCAGTACATATGGCCAGTGTTGGAGGCAGAAATCAATGCAGCGGAGATATTGGCCGCTGTCATCCAACCGATCATCGTGATTACAAACGAGTGTAATGAAGACGAATTCTTTTATTACGTTTTACCTTCACTGAAGTGAGTCTTAGATATTTTAAAAGTTAAATTGATTTAATGTACAGTTTATTTTTTAAAAACTCTTAACTTCCTTTCACAGGGTTCTCATGAAACGTACCAAAAACATTCAAACAATAGTTGCAATCTTAGAGGGCTTGCATACTATCCTTAAAAAATGCAAGAAGAAAGAGGTTGAAAGGGAATTCATAAAATTATTACTCAACTCTCTAGATCGAAATGAAATTCAAATTCAAGTAAGTACTGATTAGTAAAATAAATGCCAAATAGCAAACAAGACAAAGAAAAATAATTTATTATTTTTCAGTTTATAACCATCAAATTAGTAATTATTTTATTACTGTACGACAGCAGGCAGGCTGACAGCCCTCTTAGAATTTAGCAGTTACCGTCGCCTACGGGTATTTGCATCTCCAGAGGTATTGCGAACGCGCGGCTATCCCCGTAGAGGTACTGGAATCTGGTCACTCATTCCGAAACACAATACAAGGTTATTATGGCGCCAAATTTAAAAACCAGGGGTGGTTATCATCCAGAGTGGCTTGGAGCCCTACCAAGTAGCTTAAGTTGTTTAGTCGCCTTTTACGACGAGCCGACCCCGACCGCAGAGGTCAGTATTCGTTCTCACGGATCAAAATTGCAATGTTTTTTATTATATTTTTAGGTCGCATCTTTAATTGCTATACAAAACGTATCAGATTACTTTAACGATATATGTCTTCGCACAACTGTGCTCAGCAAAGTGAAAAAAGTGCTGGATGAAAACCAAAGAGATGTGAAAATCATAAACCATACTCTCAGAATTTTGAAAACAGTATTGGTAAGACTAGAAAGACCTAGTATCATGGAGTACGTTTTACCTATACTCATGAGTATGAAGATCTATAACCCTGAAATAACGACCAGGGTTGTGAGTGAGTATTATTTGGCAATATCGAAATACATAATTGCTTCATTCGTCTATATTTGTTGCTATATCAATACAGGCTACAATATATATCAAAGACTTAGTGAAGTTCCGAATTCAGATATACATATGTAAGCATATGCAAATTGTTCAAATGTCTGCGGCTTGTTATTGTAACTAAATTAAACTTTTACAATTCGTTATAATATTTTCCTTTCAGCATTTTATAGAACTTTGATCACAGAGGAAAGATTTGAACTACGTGCACACACAATGGCGAATAATATTATACCCATTTTTTCACCTCTAACTACTAATTCACCGTTGAAGCCGGAGCAGTTCAAGATCCTTATGCAGGTACCTATATATATTATCTTCACAACTTTAATATTATCGTTGTACAAGACGATAACAATACACTTCTTTTTATCAGATGATTTCTGAAATGCTGGAGGCCATCGACAAGACTCAAGGTTCCAGAATGACACCTAATGCACAGGACAGTGTTTTGGATAGACTTCGTAATCTGCGACAGCACTTTGCATACGATACTGAGGAGGCTCTGCCATTTGTCATCCCGAAACTACGTTTAGAACGCCGTAAGGTCATTTTCCCCGAAGAGATGACCCACGAGAATTCCGCCAGCGGGCCAAGCACCACAGAACGTGCCGTAGCATCGGCTAAATCCTCTCGCAAACCCCATATCAAGGCACCTGTCATATTCACCGCAATGAATCCCACCAAAAATATCACTTTGATCTCCCCCAAATCAACAGCCAAGACCTCCGCCAAAACTCCTGCTCCCACAAATGCCACTACCCGTGCTCTTGAAACAGCTACTGCCACCACCTCTGCTCCCACACCCACCCCCACAAATGCCAGTGCTCCTGATCCAACAAAGGCTCCCGGCCCAGCCAGCGCAAATACTCCAACATCTGCCACCAGTTTTAAGAGTAAGTTCACGAACATTATAATTTTGACTAATGGTAATAGGGGTCAAAGTATGAAATTGCCGTTATACAGTAATAGATACTTTGAATAGCAATAAAATCTTCATGGTATAAGAGATTTTCGAGTGCAACTTTTCACATGATAACTATGAGGTTCTTATTTTAAAAAATGTTCAACATTTCATCCATGCAGGTGCGAAGAAAGAACACTGATCTCTGCGGCCGGGGTCGGCCTGTGGTAAAAGGCGACAAAACAACCCACTCTACTAGCTACATGGTAGGGCCCCAAGCCCGTCTGGATGGCGACCACCTTTGGTCTTAAGTATGCCGCCAGAATAACTTTGTGTCATGTTCCGGCATTAGTGACCCAAGTTCCTGTACCCTTATGGCGACACGAACACCCATAGGCGACGGTAACTGCTAAATTCTAAGTGGGCCGTCAACCTGTCTGTTGTCTACTACAGCAATAAAAAAAAAATTCAATTTTTAATTTTTTTTTATCAGCTTAGACCAGAAAGATGGATACTTCGAAAATCCGAGTCATTTGCGGCAGAAACGGTCTCTCTTCTCTCAACCGGCCTAACTAATCTTTACCATTGTTACATAATTATATTATATTTATATAGATTTAATTATATTTTTATTATATATATATATATATATATATATATATATATATATATATATATATATATATATATATATATATATATATATATATATATATATATATATATATATATATATATATATATATATATATATATATATATATATTTAATTTTTGGTTTTGAGTACTTGCAAGTGTTATATACCGTAATTTTCATAAACATATTCTATAACGTTTTACACTGTAACTTTCATATAAACATAAAATTTGTATATTATACAGTGTTTTGATTATTTTTATACAACTACTTACAAAATAAACTAGTAATCGTATGAAGTTTATATTATAGAAAATAATTTATAAAAAAAGAACAAATCACAAGTTTTTATGAACCGCAATAAACAACTATTATATTCTACACAATTCTATCATCAAGATGTCGACCGAATTATTGCACTCGCCACCACTCACTTGCAAGACGGTACAATTGTCGGCAGCAAACTCTAGTATACCAAAAACAACATCACAGTCAGATGAAGACGTGTCTGATGTATGAGTGTGTTAAAGAATATTTAGTTAAAGAATTTCATCAATAGTCTTATAAATACTAAGAACACGCACAGCGTGCGCTGCCCAAAATGCTCCTGTGCTTGCCCCATCGTAAGTGTGTACGAAAAGGCGGAATTTTTTCGGTCAGGAACACCTTTTTATACGAAATGCTTAGACTGTATCACAAGAAATTTGTACCAAACATGAATTTTAGGTCTAAATGTGTGGACAGCTGTCCGCTTCCACGAGTCAGAACAGTATTAGCACAGAAACATATATTTTTGACGGCACCAATAGGTGCACCAATAACTAACAACCAATAGGTGTTAGATAATAATCTATAATAAAAAATTTCAAACTAAACCAATAAAAAGTGAATCTAATAATAATTTTATTCAGTATATAATTAATTGATTAAAACACTTAACTATGATTATGTATACTCTATTATATTGATATTGAAAGAAGAGTGAATGCAGGAAACATGGTGAATGGAGCTTTGCACTCCTTTATGTGTTAACATTGTCTTTTTAGTTTTTTTATAATGTAACTCAGTTATTACAATTAATGTTGTAAATATGTAAATTTTATATGCATTATATTTATCATTCATAATTGTAAAAATAAAATTATTTTGTGTTTTTTTTCTAAAAGTAAGGAATAGTAATATAAAAAAATAAGAATATAGGAGATATTTCTAATAAATAATTAAAAGTTGCTATGATAATTTTTATATCATGTTGATAATTGTAAAATCGACATCCAAAAACCCTTGTCACGATTTGTTTACATTTCATTTTTTGGTAAAATGGGTAAGGTATAGATAATCAAGTAAAAATAGGGAATTGAAATATTATATCATACTCTGTCTCTCTCTCTCTCTCTCTCTCACACACACTTATACATGCACGCGCACACACACGTACACACATAAACACAAGCGAGCTCATTAGTTTCTTATGAGCGGGCCGAAATTTCGACTTGAAGAACGAACCACGTGGAAGGAAGGAATAACGCTGACTTGAAGGAGATGGTTGAAGCCGATCCAAGTCAAACTACCCAGGAATTAGTGGCATGGTTTAAAGTTACCCTACTTATAATATTAACTCGCATCAAATCAATAACATAAAAAATATGAATAGTTGTTAATTCGGTACAGAAATGAAGGAATAGTTGATCGCATTGTGACATGTGACGCAAAGTGGTTTCTTTACAATAACCATAAGCAAAAAATGCAATGGCTGACCCCAGGTCAAACGCCGCAATAGTACTCTAAAACAAAGCTTACAAATAAAAAGGTAATGGTAATTGTTTGGTGGTCTCTTCATGGTGTATGTAATTCACTATAGATTTCTCAGGTCTGGTCAAACAATAATAGCAAATGTTTACTGTGCCGAACTTTGAACAATAATGGCGAAACTGGCAGTGAAACAGTTCCGACTAGTGAATCGATCTTCACCATTATTGCTCCATGACAACGCAAGACTTCGCACTGCATGAGAAACCGTTGTGACTCTACAGAAGCTGCAGTTAAAAACCATACGTCATTCACCAGTCTCACCGGACCTTGCTCCAACGGACTACTATTTTTTCGTGAACTGGATAATTTTCTACGTGATACAAAAATTTCTTCCCAGGAGGCAGTGTACAAAATGCTTTCACACAGTTTGTATAATAAGGGTAAATATTTAGATTACATAAACATATGTTACATCTTAGAAAAAAACAAGTTTAAATTTTTCACTACAAATCAGTAATTTCATACTTTAACCCCTGATATTTTTCCTCCAAATTTGGTTTATTATATTAACAAATTTACTACAGGTGCTAGTATCGGTCGGTGGCTCTTTGGCTCTAATAATTCAACGAACAACGATAGTAATGTTAGCGCCGATCGCCGCCTTTCGGATAATACTCTAATGACCCCGAAAGTACACATAGCTCCGTCATGTGCTTCCTCGCCTGGAGGATCGCCAGGGAAATCTGGTTTGCCCATACGCCGCCACTCCAGCAATGGACCTCAGGAACACCGTAGGTTCGCAGTTAAACTTTCGCTATCGGTAAGTGACTTTTAAAGTCCGCTCATGCTTAACTTGCACACAATTGTAACAATATTACTAAAATGCATTAAAGATTTTGGATATTTAGTTTAATATACAGTGAAATAGGTTCTTAAAGCGCAGTAGACGAGCTGCTAAACAAGCAGCATAAAGAGGTGCAGCCGCCAGCTCTTCCTCCAAATCAAGGATTAGTGCCACTGATAACGCCTGCAGAAGTCCAGAATTGTCTTCGCCGCATGAAAAATCAGAAGCTGTTGGAGCCGATGGAGTCCCCATCGAAGCCTGGAAGGCGATGGACTCTCGTGATGTGAACATCTTAATAAACCTTTTTAACCAGACACTCCTCACCGGTACGAACTCGAACTAATGGAGGCTGAGTATTATTACTCCAGTCTTCTAAGGCAAAGGATCGATGCAGGAGTGCGGTAACTACCGAGGTATAAAGGTCATGTCCCACACCATGAAGCTCTTCGTTACCTACTCTTGGATTCGGCAGGAGTACAGTGTCTCGGGGTCTCAGTCAATGTGGGTTTCGCCCTATTCATGGGACCATGTACCCTGTTTTTGCCCTAAGGACTGTCTTAGAGAAATACAGGTCGAAAAATACGCCTCTGCATTGCCTGTTTCTCGACTTGCAAAAGGCCTTCGACTGTATTCCTTGCGCAATAATCTGGCGGGCATTGTAATCCAAAAGGCTTTCCAGATGCCTATATTGACAACATCCGAGACATGTACCGCGATTCCGATTCAGCGGTTCGGACCGCTGTTGGCGACATAAAATCCTTCCTCATCACTGTCGGTGTGCACGAAGAATCCGTCCTTAGTCCGTTTCTGTTCAGCGTGGTATTAGACGTATTATCAGACAGCATCAGAAACTCACATGAGCAGCCCCCGTGGTTGCTCATGTATGCTGATGATATCGCGCTGGCAGATTCGGACAGGGGTAGGCTAGTGCAATGCATGAAGGCGTGGAAGGAGTCGCTTGAGAACGGTGGTCTGAAGCTCAATGTGACGAAGACCTAGTACTTGGCCTGTAACTCTACAGATCCCACACCCGTACGCATAAGCGGCGACACAGTCGAACGCACGGACCAAGTGAAATACTTGGAATCTGTATTTCACGCGTCTGGTGACATCGATTGCGACGCCAAAGCAGGCATTGCTGCCGCGTGGGCCAAATGGCGTGAGGTAACTAGTGTCATTTGTGACCCCAAGATGCCAGTAAAGTTGAAGGGACAGGTCTATAAGACCATCATTAGGCCTGTCCTTTTATACGGCTGTGAAGCATGGCCGGTGTTAGAGCGACACAAGCAAGAACTGCGTGTCACGGAGATGAATATGCTGCGATGGATGTGTGGGGTAACGCGGAAGAACCGCGTTAGGAACACCAGCATTCGCGGCAGTCTTCATGTCCGTGACATTGCAGATAAATTGCAGGAGTGTCGGCTCCGTTGGTACGGCCACGTTTTACGGCAACCGGATGCTTACGTAGGAAACAAATGTCTGGACATGTCGCCTCCGCCGGGCCCCGTCAGGAGGGGTAACCAAAAAGTGCTGGCTTGACGTCGTAAGGGGTGATATGCTTGCGAATGGAGTCACTACCAGGGATGATGAAGACCGTGCGAAGTGGAGTAGAAAAAGTCGGAAAGCGGACCCCAGGCACCGAAACGAAAGTTTGGGTTGCAACCGGGATATAACGCTAGGATGATGATGATGATAAGGTTCTTAAAGCGCAGTAGATATCATCAGCTCTTGCAGTAGTGAAAGAGTTTGTTTTGACAGGCCCACCAGAACAAAGGACAAGGCGGCTCAGGCTCGAACCTGTCCGTGCCGTCAACATCGCGGTGTGGCGTAAGTCATCTGTATTCATTTCCAAGCGCACGCCTGGCGGGCTTTCCCAGATCCCTCTATGAAATGTCCATTTGGAACCGCTTGCTAAATTGATGTAGTCTGTCACATTCTGTTGTTGTGTTTTCTCTTTTCAGGGAGAGAAACTTTTCTTTCAAGATCATCTATCTTATTTTTCATATGATTACTGCACAGTGGCGTAGCTAGGGGGGGGGGGCAGGGGGGGGGCATCATGCCCGAGCGCTACTCACCAAGGGGCGCCAAATTGTCCGCAAGACAAAAAATTGCTGGATATTTTTTACTATAATTGATTTCTGGAAAATGTATTTTAATTTAGTGCTAGTGTAATAAAATAAATGTTAATTTGTAAATAAAAAGGAACACCAATAGTCTAAATCAAACTATAATAATATATTCATAATAGAAATGGCACGTCTTTTCTAATTTCTTTCTTCTTTGAACTAGTTCTAGATGATCGTATACATTTAATAATCTTGCAACCGGGTTGCAACCGTGATGCTAAGCTGAGATGATGATGATACACATTTTAAAAATCTAGTCTTGTTCTCTGAACTACATTTTTTATCCAAATTTAAAACCTAGCTTGAGCCTATGGCTTTATTTATTAATTTGAGAGTATATTTTACATATAATATTATATTATGGTTTCGAATGGGGGCGGGGGGCTAAAAAGGTATTGTGCCCCGGGCACGAGTTATTAAGCTCACTACGCCACTGTTACTGCACTCTTATATATTTGCCGAACCTGGTTAACTATTACAATTGATTGTCACAAACTCTATCCGTTCATTAGATCTTATGCCTTAATCCTTAATAGGAACAGACAAGATAAAATATTAAGTTGTGCGTGTTTATTAGCAGTATTATTCTTTGAAAATACTGTTTCGCATGATCGGTTCGACAACAGTAGTGATCATTGTCTATGCCTATTCAATGCTACCTGCTTTTGGCCAGTGCTCGCACTTGGAGGGCCAGTCGCTAATGCAATGTTACAATGTTCGCCCTATCACCTCTACATATCTATTCGTACTTTCACACATATCATAAAACCATACTGGATGTTAATAACTCTGGTTCATTTGCCTTACCATACAAGTACGTTTGTATTGTATATTGATTTAATGTTCATTTTGGTTTGGAAAAAGCCATTGTAGTGTATGGTTCCGGGTTTGCATATGTTAAACGACGGGTTATACATTTTAAAATAGTTTATTTATAACACCGAGGAAACGTTTACAAATATTTTAGATATTTTACAAATTATTTACGATCACGATCGCGCGCGGTCAGATTGAGATGACGACTCAGACGACTGCCAAGTGCCAACTGAGGAGTATTGCGGCTGGTGGAAAGTCCCGGGTGGCGAGTATCACAAAGGCGGCTTGCCACGCGTGGCGCGCTTCGGGTATCTACCAGCCGCTATACCGTGTATTTTTAAATACAATACAATTCAGTTTCGAATATTCAAAATTACTCTAATTGGCTATTAAATTATATAACAGTAATGTAATATTTCGCGCAGAAAGGCTCTGAGCTAGGTTTGAAACTCCTACGTAGTTTGCACGAAGCATGAGCGTGAGTATAGCTCTATCTAGAGTATTCTAGAGTATATATCGTCACAAAACGCACTGAAATCAGTTACGTTCATTTGGGTTTTGGTCAAACGTGCAGAGATTCGCATCGATTAAATGAAACAATTGATTAGTAGAAATCAAACATGTATATGTTACGAGACGTGCAGCATATCATTTCATTTCATATGATCTTTAATCAAATGTTTGGGTACTTTTATTACAGATCATATGTTTGTCTATGTTAGTTTTGTTACTATTTTATATCTGCTAATTTTGATTATTAAGCGGTGCTATGTGTGTATGGATGAATATTGTGTCCCTGTTTTTTTCTCTCACACGTGAATACATTTCACATGATGATAATGATTTCACATGTTCAGAAAAGACAGGTGTCACACGGCTGCAATGCATCTAAGTGACACTTGTCTTTTCTGAACACGAACTGCCAAACAGTGCAATATAACATAACCCAGTTGCGTTACATTAATGCCTAATTCACATCTGATGCATTAGAAATATTATTCGCTGCTAGCATAATACCAAATATATTTAAAAGTAAACTTTGGCATTATACAAAAGAAGACCGGAAAAGGATAAACAATGCCAAAATTGTTTTCGCTTTTCGTGTCTCTATCAGTCTATACTTTACACGCCATCTTAACTGGTAATTTCTCTTTATATTCAAAGTTTTGTTATACACTGTAGTCTGTCTAGATTTGATTTGAATCGCTGAATATTACGAGTGAGTGGCCCTCAAGAACGTTCATGTTGCGTACTCTCCCGATTTGGAATGAGCTTCTGATTGAGGTTTTCCCATCGTAGCACGATATGGGGTTTTTCAAAAAAGACGTTATAAAATTTCTTAGAGGCCGGCATC
>OY856371.1:11000201-11200201 GCA_963693495.1 Malacosoma neustria
ATAGTTCTCACTTTACTCACCAGTAAAATGATCTGTGCTATCCTTTAATTCTTCTTTACAAGTTTCTTCATGTGACATATCAGATATCTCTGAACTGCTGTTGTTGGATGTACAAGGTAAGTATATATTATTATCATATTTTTCCACATTTTCTAGAAATACTACATCTCTACATCAAGTATTCAGTATCCTTTGGTAGACTCACAATAACCAACAAACAATAACTTTCTGGATTTGGAGTCCCATTTTTGGCGTTTTTCTTTTGGGACACGTGTCATTACTTCACAGCCAAATACTTTTAAATTAGACAAGTTAGGTTTCTTACCAGTCCACATTTCCATAGGAGTTTTACCATTAATTGATTTTGTGGGTGATCTGTTAATTATATACGGTGCCGTTGCAAGAGCCTCTGCCCAGAACTGTTTTTCGAGCTGAGCATCAAACAACATACATTTTGCTCTTTCCACCAGAGTCCTGTTCATCCGTTCGGCAAGACCATTCTGCTGGGGTGAGTACGGAGCACTCGTTTGATGTTCAATCGCATGTTTATTTGAGAAGTTTTCGAATTCTCTATTGCAGTATTCTTTTCCATTGTCAGAACGAATTACTTTTATTTTTGTAATCTTTGAAACCTTCTACAATATTCAATTTATTTTTCAAAAAATAGACAAACACTCATCTCGTATAATCATCTATAAAAGTAATAAAATATTTCATACCTCCCAGATTCTTGTTCCATTGGTCCACATAGATCAGTGTGGATCAGCTGCAATGGTTGTGAAGATCTTGAACCAATGTTGTACAAGGGTTATCTAGTCTGTTTCCCCGAGAGACAGGTAGTACAAGTAATAGAGCCTTTATTTTTGTCTAAGAATGGTTGAACTCCCTCAGCACACTCTGGTAGCTTGTTAACATCTGAAAAATTCAGGTGTCCCATGCGTCTATGCCACAGGACAAAATCATTTAAGTTATCTGAACAAGACAGGACAGGTTAGGTTACCTCTCTATGTAACAAATATAAATTGTTCACTAGTGTGGCTGAACACAGGAGCTTGCCATTTTTATCAAAGATATCACAACCTTCATCTTTAAAATTTACATTACAGCCATTTTTCACCATAGCACTGACTGACAGGGGGTTTGCAGCAAGTTTAGGTATGTATAAAACCTCTCTTACCTGAATTTTACTTTCTTTATTACAGTTTAGCAATAAATTTACCTTTCCCATACTTTCCACAGGTAGCGGTGTCTTACTGGCAACAGTTATGGTGGGTATCGGTGAACTTGTAACATCATACATCCAGTCACATCTATTCGTCATATGCATGGTGGCACCTGAGTCCACATACCACAGGTCCGGATTCATTGTCTGAAGGGATGCTGAAAAAGCTGCAACAAAACCTTTATTTCCTTCTGTATTTTTTTCATTCTTCTATTTCGGAGCACGACAATTCTTACCAGTGTCCATGCTTGTTACAATTATAACATCGGGGTCCTTTGTAAGCCTTTGTTGAATCATGTTGATTTCTTTGAATGACCTTTTTCCTTGTGAACAATGCTGAATTATCGGAGCATTGAACTTCCTGCAGTTTAGTTTTAATAGAATCAGCACTTATCTTGATGCCAGGACTCTTCAGTCTCATGATCATGGGCTTATAAGCTACAGGGAGGCCGGCTAACATCAGTGTACCGAGCCATTCATCATCAATGTCAAACTTAATATTCCTGAGCTTGTGGGCGGTCGACATTATTTTATTCACATAATCATCTATGCTTCGAGAAGATTCCAATGTAGTTGTTATCAAGTCTCTCAATAAGGCTACTCTCCTATACAACCCGCTGTCATCAAAAGCCTGTTCCAAACTCTCCCAGACTTCTTTACAAGTAGTTGCATTCCGAACATGTACGTAAATGATGTCCAATAACAAAATTAACTTGGATTTCGCCTTGGTTTCCTTTTTTTGGTCTGTATTGGTACCTGTGACACAACTCCATAAATCGTCGAGTTCGAAATATGCTTGAACTGCAAATTTCTAACTGGCATAGTTATCTCTTCCAGTTGGAAGAGAGTTAGTTAGTCTAGAGACTAGTTAGTCTGTCGATATGAAATGGATTGTAAACTGAATTCGACATCTTCTTTCCGATTTTCTTGATTTCTGATCGAGCACGCCAGTGCCACTCCAGTTAACCTCAAAACGTATGACTGACAAGACAAACAAAACACGCCGGCCGGCAGTGTTGCCGTTTTGTAAATGGATTAAATGCTAGATTTTGGCGGAGATAATGCTAAAAATGTGCTAGATCAATTTTAATATGCTAATAAAAATGTCAAATGCCACGTCTTGTTTAAATGAATTAAAAACGAAAATAATTGCAAGTAGGTAGTGTAATGTAAAAACGCAGTGCAATTTTTAAGTATATTTAATCATGAAGATAAATCAATTAATAGGTATTTGTAGATCATCAATGTCATCATCGTCGTGAGCTTGTGCTTGTGATGTTGAAAGGCCAACTTCAAAATTAATAGTCATTGGCATCACAATCAACTCTTTAACCCCCTTTAATCTTTTGCAGAGAGTAAATATCTTACAGGGGTGTGAACAATAAGTCAATCAAATAAAAAATTTGCCATCATTATGTACTTAAAATTCGAAAGATACAAAAATTTCAGAAAATGCTAAAATATGCATTAAGTTAAAGCTCATTTTTTCATGCCAACAGGTTTAAAAAAGATTTTCTTAGTTTTAATTGCGTTTCAATTTTTCTTTTATTTCCACAAGTAGCAATCAACCACGCTCTGCTACCATGATGATATATAGGTGGAAATAAATAAAAAGGACGATTACTATAAAAATGCAACGTGTATTGTTCACACATAGGTTACAAGCTTAGGAGTACAGATTTACAGATTTTTCAGAATCCAATTTAAGTTTACCTCAGATTTATGTCATCACTCATATGAAATAGGGTTCAGCTTAGGCTGGACTTAGTAGGTTGAATTTCCAATTTAAGTTTACCTCTTACCTCATACATCCAAAAAATGCTGCCCAAGTCGCGGGCACAGCTAGTAATTTAATAAATAAATAAAAGTTACACGAGTAGCTACTTTGTTTGCACCGACAGCAAATTCAGGTTTTATAATTATACATATAACCATTTTAAAGTTATTTAAAGTTAAATCCGTGTTTATATTTTCCAACTACGAATCTGAATAAACACCATGTTTACTTGTCGTCACTACGTACCTAATTCATTGATGACTATGAACTTTGATGAAACTCTTGATGCAATCGTATGAAACTCGTTTTACTGAAAACAATTTTATGTAAGTTTTTGACGAATTTTATTAGTAATTTTTTCACAGGGAATTGTTTTCTTTATTCAAGCAATGGCGAATTATAATTTTGAAGATCAAAATGTTATCACAGTATTTATTTTATTTATAATGCAGTGACTGTTGTCCAATGTGTAATAGCTGTGCAGTCCAGTAGGAGTTACAGTTTGCAATGATTCATGTAGTAAATGAGAGAAGCTCAAACTCAAACACTACATGACTATAAAGTTGCCCATCGAGGTCCACTGCTGAAGACAGGGCTTCTCAAGAACACGCCACCATCCCACAGTTTATGTACTGTACCTTTTATTTTTATCTTGTTACTAGGTACTCTACTGTTGATTATTTTTATTTATTACATTAAACATTTTAACGATTATTTTCATTTATAAAATACAGCTGTCAATAGTTGAGCAATTGTTATATGTATAAGATTTTTAAATGTTTACTGCCTTAAGATAAATATTTGCGTGTGTCTTAGAAAACAAATTTGTCCATTATAGCTTAATTTGTTTTATTATTTCCACAAACATAGTTATTTCCGTTAGAAGAGTATCACGAGTTATATGAGTTTCTGTTGTTGTCTTTGAAATATTTACTATATCATTGTGTGGTTTTAGTATTAACTTGCTGGTGATGTTGTAATATTGTGCACAGTCCGTATGCTATTGTCCTATCGCAAAATATTGAAACGAAAGAATAAAATTTAATTTAGCCATTTATAATTAGTAAAATTAAATCTTCACATTGTATAAATCACAACATCAACAACAGCGGCCTGACTGACCCACAAAACTAACTGTTTAAAATTAACGCAATTTATAAATGTTGACATGTTCGAAGTAAGAGAGAATTACTGCTTCAGTGAATATCAACTGAACTGATTGTCTTTGGCGAGCGTCTGTTTTGCAATAAATACTTCCTTTTTGCTTCGCTTTTATCAACTTGACCTGTATGTTTCTATGAAACGGATTTTTCGGACTCAATTTTTACCCACTAAGAACGATTAATAAAATTCAAAATTTTGCACACTTGTCAGGTCTGTATTAGAAATTAGCTGTGCTACATTTTATTTCTTTAACTATTTGCCTAAGAAATGAAATCAAATTCCACCAAGAATCTCTACACTCTAAATAACAAAATCAAATTGAAAATATTTATCATGAAATTATACATAAAAAAACCTTAATACCAATATATATAATTTTAAATTTAAAAAAAAAGTATTTATTGGAAAGAACAACATAAATAACAATCACAAATAATTAGTATACGTATGGTCACTGTCTTGATCTAAATTGCTATCAAACTTATACTATCACAAAACACTAGTATATAAAACGCAATAATAGGAAAATGTTTAAAAATATCTATATTTAAAAGTCAGTAGTAAAATAATCTAAAAGAAAAATAATGTCAGTAAATATCAAAATCAGAGAAAATAAAAAGGAAATAATTTATGGAGAGTAATTTTTAAGCAGTATTAACAAATGGATTTTTGAAGGCGCCACAGTTGGAATTAAAGATGCCCAACTGTCGATGCTCTTTCGAAAGCTCATTAAATACACGACACACTCTTGATAAAGGATTATATTATAGTACGATGTTTTATTTATACACACTTGTGATGTCAAAGTCTAGTATTGTCTGGTATACGTTTATTGCGTTTAATGTTAATGTTTATGATTCCTAGTAGATAAGTATGATGAATCTAGTTTACTGTGAAGTAGTTTAAGTAAACAAATAAGATGATTTTGATTGCGACGGGTTTGTAAAGACATAACTTTGAATTTAGACGCGTTCGTTAAAATTAATTTCTATAACCTGTAAGCGTAAGTCCAAGACCGTTTCTGTAGCTAAGAGCCCGAAGAAACATCCTTTGGACGTTTTCACTTGTTTTCGAATGTACCGAATACCATGGTGACCATATAACAGATGCGTATTCCAAAACGTTTCATAAACCTTAATAAATTGGATTTGTTGGAGCTTTAATAGCATTGATGTATTGCTGTATGAATGCATTGGTTCTAATATTGTAACAGGCCCTTTGCTTTATATTTAGATAATTTATACGTCGGTACTTATTTAATTTCTGTTCTTAAAATACACTAAGAGGCAAACTATTTGGATTCTATTTTATTTCTCTAAATTAGCACAAACTTCCTTTTCGGTTACCGGGGTCCACTTTCCGACTTTTTCTTTTCCACTATCCAACTGCCCGCGGAAAAAGCTTGGCACTGCGTCAGGCATCAATAGATAGAGCTCTATTAAGGTCAAAATGAATTGCCTTCTTACAGAGCGACAAAAGTGGGTTCTTGGATACGTAGGGGTGTTGATTGATTTAAACATTTTATATACAGATAATATATACAGATACATTCATAATCTAGCAAACATGATTTCATTAATGATAATTGGTCAAAGTAATAATAACACGCAAGTGAGCGTCCATTGCCTACGTATCCAAGAATCCACCCATTAAGTCTGAATTTATTATTGTATATATACTTCTATTCGAAAAAAACATTGTTACCGCGATGTAGGATTTTGTCAAATATTTTCTTTTTTACGGCAAATTGCGGTTAAAATCAATGACCTGACAAAATGTCATATTATTACACTAAATTGCTCAAAAAACATTCTTGTTCCTCTTCTTTATTGTTAAGAAAAAGGCTACATTCATTTTTAACTTTTCTGATTCTACAAAAGCGCCATCTAGTTATGAATAGTATTATCAAATTTGGAGTTAACGATGAGCGCAATAAAAACCCTTTTTATTTATTTGTGTCAAAGCGCCTGATGAAAGTAGCACCGTCTAAATACATACAAATATTATTTGCTCACAAGATTCCTAAAGGGACACAATTAAAATTATTATTGTTCATTGAAAATTTATAACTCAAAGGACGGTATTTATTATTATTATTCTTCTTCTTACGAACTAAGATTAGCACGGTTCGTTACTGCTTACTGTAATAATTTAGAAATTATACAAAATCGACAAAAACATTGAGTTTCACTAAAGAAATTCCAATCTCGAGCCTAAACAAGAAAATTGGCGACCGTGACAGGACAAAATTGTGGAAATTATATTGCGTCATACAAGTTGGCTATACAAAAGAAGCCCAGTGACCGGAGTTGAAGGAAATTTGGAGGTTGAGGACTTGTACTGCTTTCCTGCCGACGAATCAACTAAAGATCGTACAAGAAAGCCGATATTCTTCAACAAAGTGCCTATTTGGCGAATCGTACGCATGCAGTCTTAAACAACATTGCAAGCGATAAGTGTCAGTCCTGTCACACGTCGCGACATAATTTGCCGGAATGTAAAAACGCGTTACAGAAAGACAAGTGGCAGTTCGTGAAACGTACAGGTTTGTGTTTCAAGTGTTTAGTGTCGCGCCATAAGCGTGAGTCTTGCGCAGCACCCGTGTGCTACAAAGATAACTGTGAACAGTCGCATTACACTATGTTTAGACTCTCGAACAAGGAGCCAGTTTGCCACCGAGCGGCGACTTGCCGGTGACTTTAAACGAACAACTGGACAAACTGCGTAATGAAAACACTATGCACGTAAAAATTAAAAGTTGCAGAGTGGTGCCGATATGTGTTCACGGTCCTGGATGACGGACCCATCGTCTAAATAGTAGGCACGTAAGGGATAATCTTATAAAGCGATTGCGGTTACGCGGATGTAAACAAAAATTACGTGTACGCGGCGCCTGGGATATCAGCGATCTGGTACATAGTAGTAGTCAATTTAAAATTAAATATTTCTAATTTAGAAGAGACAATGTTTCAATTACAAGTGCGTTGTACAAATGGTACAGTCCATTTACCTTTTCAATATTTGTCAATTATTGAACTAATGAGAAACATTACTAACTGACGACCTAGGTGGCGTAACGGATAACGCACTTCGGTACGGTTGCGGAGGTCCCGGGTTCGATTCCCGTCTCGCGTCTGGTTGTTTATGTATGTCGACGCAAGTCAATAAACAAAAAATAAAATAATAATACTTTAATAATGTTATAATTTAATTTAAAATATGTAAGCGCTCATCTATTCAAGTCCATGGTAATTAACAAATGTAATTGTTCTGATTATGAAATCAATCATTGTCAAATAAATTGGTTGTTGTTAGTTATTAATTAGTGTTATGATTTTTGGAATGTATGGACTGTATTTTGCGTTAGAATAAAACCTAAAATTAATTGATAAAATTATTATGAGTTGTTTAGCAGTTGAAACATTCGCCGCCGATTAACTGAGATTAAGATTTAAAAATAAATTCAATTGTTCATAATTACTTTCGAAATGTTTAATTAATTTACGAATTATCTTTGTAATTAAAATTAATCATTTATAGAAGTAGCGATTTAAATGGTGCGTTGACGTTTTTCCGCCCGACGCCATCTTTTGGTTTTAATTTCGCTGGCGCGCGAAACTACGATAGACAATGTTAAATCAGAGATTAAGATTTAAAATTAATTCAATTGTTCATAATTACTTTCGAAATGTTTAATTAATTTACGAATTATTTTTGTAATTAAAATTAATCATTTAAAGAAGTTGCAATTTAAATGGTGCGTTGACGTTTTTCCGCCGGACGCCATCTTAAGGTTTTAATTTCGGTGGTGCACGAAACTACGTTAAACTAGATGTAAAATCATAAAATCACTTTTTTTTTTAGCGCCGGGCGGTTAAGACCTGGTGAACTGGTGTATCCTATCTTGTGAGTATCTATCGTTTTATTATAATTGTGATTATAAAACTATTACTTTGATAGCCCTCTGGTGTCTGGTAAAATAAATCGTTTAGTGTGTTTCTGGTTGTTTTATTGTTTGCAATGAGTGCGCCGAATAGTGAAGCTAGTGACGTTAGCAATGCTGACGTCACTGCTTTTAATGATTCCTCTGGACCAAACTCCTTGTCTTGTTTAATATGTATTTATTTACAAAAAAAGTATATAAGAAGTATATCAGTTGTCTAGGGCCCATAACACAAGTGCTACTTAGTTTGGGACTAGATGACGCTGTGTCAATTGTGAAATATTATTATTATTTGTTATGCGATGGACAGTGTAAATTTGCATTGTATGCATGGCTGCTCACCCTCGTCACAAGAAGGGCGGGCGGTCTGACTAATGAGAGTGCTGGTGATGACGCATCATTGCACGATTTACATGAAACTGTAAAGAAATCATTCTAAATAATATTAAAATCCGTAATTTTAAAAAGTCTTAACAATAATGATTGCTTTAAAGGGGTACATATAACTATATAATAGATATATATTAATAAAAAAAAAATAGTTTTTAGAAGTAAAATCACAACTTTATAACTTTAAGGTTCACGCAGTAATGTTTTAAAGTACTTACTCGATATTGTTTTTATGCTTAATTTAAACATTAGATTAATATAAGTTAACATTTAAATAATAAAAATACGACACCTGCATGGTTGTTAATATTTTTTACATTCTGATTAAATTACACACGGGGAAATTTCATTGAAAGATCTTTCTAAATCCATTTAAGTATAAACATGTAGGTTCAAACTTAAAATCTACCACCATAAAACAGCTAATAAATAAAAAACAACAAATTATGTTATAAAAATCTAAAAACACGTTTTTATGGTCGATCGAACTAAAAAGTAAAAAATAATTCATAACTTAGGAATAAAATTAGTAACGAGAAAATTAATTTCACTTTTCTAAAAGCGTGAGGTCCTCGATGTCAATCGTTACATAATTAAGTTAATTTTTCACTAGTCTCATTGCAAAACTTTAAAATATCGTACAAACCTATATCTCCTAGTGCTACAGCTGTACACTCAGGACAGCACTTTCAACTCGCACTTGTTATTCTTTTCAGAATAGGCATGAGCACTTACATATTTACGAAGACTGTCCGGAGCTGATAAAGTGCGCCGTCAAGTTTTCGCCACGCTTAACGGATGTTACGGTCACTAATGCCGAAAGACAACCCAAGGTTATTATGGCGGCATACTTATAACCGAGGGTGGTTGCCATCAAGACGGGCTTAGGGCCCGCCCAAGGACCAGTCTAAGATCATCGGCCTTCTTAAAAACAGAGCGTGTCGGATATAAAATTTCAGCTTTACATTTGTTACATGTTCTTTAATGTAATTTCACTTTAGACAAGGCCATTTAGAAATCTAATGTATGACAATTTATTACTTAGGCAATACGCCTCTAGGATTAAAACATATATTTGATAGCCTAATATTTTCAACATCACTAACGCCATCTATTTTACGAGGAATGTAACCGTTAAGTCTGTACATCACCATTTGCTCACTGTTTCTGTAAGTAGTGTTTTTATTCGACGCTAGATGGCGATGTATTTTATTTATTTTCAAACTAAAGGTGTCGTAACATGTAAGTATTCCCTGGGCGTATGATTGTTTGTTACTTAATTAAATAATATAAACCCGTTTTAAAATCTTTTTCATTTACAGACTTTAATATGGTTTTTGGTAATTTCTTCTTCATATAATATTATTCACTTATCGTTTGTTGATGAAATAAGTTATCTACTTATTTTATTAGTATAATAAAGTTTATTTATCATTACTTTTTCGACGACCTCCGTGGCCTAACGGCTAACGCACTTCGGTAAGCTAGCGGAGATCACGGATGCGATTCCTGCCTCCCGACAGTATATATGTAGCTTATCAGTGGTACTTACTTCGGAACTAGATGGTGCTGTGAGAATTGTGCCAGTATATTATTTATAACTGCATAAATCACTTGTTATAACTAACTGTAAGTAACTTTTATAAGATATTGATGTTGAAACTTCTACCTATTTTATGTGCTTTGTAGGTAACTATTGAACTTAACATTTTATTTTTATTTTTAAATACTGAAGCTAGAGACGTCTTCAAGTTACTCCAACACGCAATACAAATTAAAATCAATTTATTCATGCATATATATACAAATAAATAAAATTGAAGGTTCTGCTTGTAATACTAAAATAACCGCTTTTTACTAAGTGCATTCGGACGTATACCTACACGGTACATATACCAAAACAACATTTTTTACAATTTTTGTCTGTCTGTCTGTTTGTTCCGGCTAATCTCTGAAATGGCTGCACCGATTTTGACGGGACTTTCACTGGCAGCTGATGTATCAAGGAGTAACTTAGACTATTTTTATTATAGAAAAAAATTTGTTTAATTTCTAATTTAAGTTGATTTATATCATCAATCATATTATAAAACTAGCTGTGCCCGCGACTCTGAATAGTGACTTTGGGCCGCATTTTTGGATATATCTTATGGTATATTTTGGATTACAAACCCTATTAACCCTAAAATATACGTAAATGAATTATGCAAACAGTCAGTGTTATCGAATGCAACTGTTACGCCATGTAAATAGTTTTTGTAAAACATGATAAGTTTCGGAAATTATATATTCCAATTTAAGTTGACCTCAGATTTATATCATCAATCATATGAAATAGGGTTCAGCTTAGGCTGGACTGTCCAGGTTAAATTTCCAATTGTTATCCTCAGATTTATGTCATCAATCATATGAAATAAGGTTTAGGTTCGAACGTACGTATTCCGGAGGCGCATGGCGTAACAGTTGTATTCGATAATACTGACTGTTTGCATATTTCATTTATATTTTAGGGTTTATAGGGTTTGTAATCCAAAATAAACCAAAAATATATCCAAAAAATTCTGCCCAAAATCACTATTCCACGCGGACGGAGTCGCGGGCACAGCTAGTTTGGAATATAATTGCAGTTGAGCTGACTTGGAGCTAGCTGAGCTGATTTAGAGCTGAGGGGATCATTAATACACTGACGGACTCATAAACTGCATCAAAGTAATAGACGACTTTTAAATAAATATTTTATCCAAGTATGCAAACTTTCTATACAGATTTAAATTGAAACCTCTAGATTGGTTCGTGAACTTTAAAACAGCGTAGGGTCATATCCATAAGTTTAAGTTTGTGTAGGTACCAGGGATGTTACGAATATTCGCATCCGCATCCGCAAATGCGGACTATTCGCATTAATTCAGACATCTGTATCCGCATTCACATTCGCATCAATCAATGCGGAGTTTTACGGATGCAGATTCACATCAACAAGTAACTACATGTAAAGAAAATGGGCGGAGCCAGAGTTGCACGTGCTCCGCGTTTGTTTTGGTAATTGCGAACTTCATTTGGTAACTGACGAATAGGAAGGCGCACATTGGTAACAAGATCCTACAGGTTTTGTTTGTTGTGTTTTTTCTCATTGTCAATAAATTATAGTTACAGTGAGTGTTTACTGTGTAAGTGTGTACTTCATAGTTTTTTTGCGTGATTAATGAATATTTTGATATAAATGTTAAGTGAAATGTCGCCACCAATAAAAAGCAGCATCTGGACTTATTTTACAATAGACAAAAATGATCCGGAGAAGTCGGAGTGTAAGATTAAAAAGATTTTTTATTATGAAACTCGAAGCTTAAAATTCTGTTGTGTCATAAGTAAAACTAAAAATTTGTGTAATTTTGTTGAAAGTTGAAATTAAATTGATTTTCAGTTATTTATGCATGCGGCATAACATAGATACCTCGCAAATGCGGATTTTGGGATTTTAAAAGGATAATTATTTAATTTTTTTAAATAATTATCCTTTTAAAATCCCAAAATCCGCATCCGTATCCGCATCGCATCCGCATCCGCATCGAATCCGCATCCGCGGATGTGTACTTTTCATAATCCGCATCCGCATCTGCATCCGCGGATGTCTAAATTTTTGCATCCGTAACAACCCTGGTAGGTACTGGAAAGGACCTTAAGACTTTTTTGAAGAAAAAACAGAAATTTAAGGAAAATTGGTTTAATTAAAAAATTGGTTATAACAATAGACACAAACTTTATGCAAGGAATTATTTATGTTTTAATAAGGTGTATTACATCCACGTGCCCTTATTACGGATTCTAATCGGTTCCGCATAGATTTTATTAGGGTTATTAAAAGACAGTATTCCGCAAGAGCGGAATACTGTCCCATTCTTCTGAAAGTGATGTTCTTAGTGCTGCCACTGTCGTGGGCAAAGGGTTTCTCGCATATACAGCTCTTTTTAATTGTCCCAAACATGCTCAATGGGATTAAGATCCAGGCTGCGTGCTGGCCAATTCATTGTACGTATCCCAACCTCTTCGTAATATTGTCGAACTTGTGCAGCAGCTTGCGGCCGGGCATTATCCTGCATTAAAGTAAAACTTTCGCCTATGAATCCCATGTAAGGCACTACGTGATCTTCTAAGATCTCTGTTATGTAGCGATTTGCAGTCCCTCTATTACCGTTTTGACGGACCATGTCTATGAACACAAGTTCTGTTCGCCCGTTCATCGATATATGCCACCCCAGACCGTACACGAACCGCCTCCAAAAGGAACACGCTCCTCAATGCAACTTCCAGCATATCACTCCTCACGTCGATGATAGACTCTTCTGCGACCATCTGAACCATATAAACATGTCCTACACTTGTCCGTGAACAATACGGAGGCCCATTGCTCTTCTGTCCAATTCAGGTGATAACGCGTAAATCTTAAGCGAGCTTGTCTGTGAGCTACAGACAACTTTGGACCATTTGCTGGTCTAAAAAGGGTGATATCCGCTTCCTTTGACCTTCTTCTTATTGTTCATGCACTGACGTTTACTCCACGCACTTCATTATTAAACTCTGTTTTGATGTTAACTGACGTAAGGAAACGATTTCGCAGGGAAGTTGTAACAATAAATCGGTCATCACGACCGGTGGTTGCTCGAATCCTGCCTGTACCACGTCTCCTTCTGTAAGAACCTGTCTCCACAAACCTTCTGTATATTCTAGAAACCGTAGACTGGTTTAAATTTAAATTTCTACTAATCGTTCGTTGATCCAAGCCCTCCCGCACCAATGCTACAATATATCTAACCCTAATAAAATCTATGCGAAACCGATTAGAATCCGTAATAAGGGCACGTGGAGGAAATACACCTTTTTTTTTATCTCGGGGAAAAACCTCTCTTGACGGGTTCCCCCGGCCCGGGGGGACCGAGGGATATGTGGGACTCCGGGGAAGATATTCATCCATCCGACTACCCACTAAAAACCCCGCTGTTCTCCTATCGCCTACGCCCGGGCCTACGGATATGTGGCCTGCCGATCTCGTGGCCCGGGCCGGCGCCGGCCCGTCCTTTGTCTTAAGGCGGGCCTCTTCTGAAGTGTTGGCGCCAGGGGGCAGGGTTTCGTCCCCCCGGCGCTCTCCTGTATTGTAGGAGTTGAGGGGGGCCCCGGAACAACACCTTAGGAAATACACCTTATTAAAACATAAATAAACCCTTGCATAAAGTTTGTGCCTATTGTGAAAACCAATTTTTTAATTAAACCAATTTTCCTTAAATTTCTGTTTTTTCTTCAAAAAAGTCAGGTCCTTTCCAGTACACAAACTTAAACTTAAGGATATGACCCTACGCTATTTTAAAGTTCACGAACCAATCTAGAGGTTTCAATTTAAATCTGTATAGAAAGTTTGCATATTTATTAAAAAAAATAATTTCAAAGTAAGCCTGAACTTTGATGCAGTTTATGAGTCCGTCAGTTTAGTTTTAATTGCAGAAATGTTAAGTTTTTAATTTAATGTTGTTGAATTTATTTTAGGGTCAACTTAGAGTTAAGGTTGGTTTAGAGTCAAAGTCAGAATTTATACCATTTAAAATAATGTTAAAGCAAGACGAAAGTTTTAATTTTTAATTTCGATTTATTCTTTACGATGTTTATGTTGTGAAAAAGCAGAAAAGAAAAGTTTTTTTTTATTTTAATTTTTTTTATTTATGTCAGGATTTTTCTCATGCATGAGGTTTAAATTATTTTAAACTTTTTAGTTCTTTTTATTAACACGTAATAAAAACTTGTTTTTAAAAAGATTTTTTGTCCTTTTCGGGAACTTTGACAGAAACTGACTGGAGAATTGACAGAACATGCATACATCCATCCATCTATCCACCCATTACCCATCAAAGTTCCCGACAATGTACCTGTTAACGTTCTCGACAAGGCTCATCACAATATTCTCGTCAAAGTTTCCATCAATGTTCCCGACAATGTCCCTGACAATATTCCCATCAATGGTCCCGTCCTCTGGTGTGCGCTGTAGTGTCCTAAAGGTTAAAGTAAGTAGGTACATTTTGATTAAAAGTTGAATGTTTCAAATAAATTCAGCTTTTACATTATTAAAATTAATTATTTATAACATTTTCTGCACATGCAGGAAAGACACATAATCTTGGAATGATCCCCACAAATAAACTTTTTGCAGGTAGTGCACGACTTTCGGGTGTTTTTATTGCGCGCACTTCCAGTGGAAGTGACTGTGGTATTTCCACAGTCGTGGCGCACTACATTACTCGACGTCGTCTCTGAAGCTGGTGCTTGTTTTCTTGGTCTGTAATACCTAGGAAATCTTTAATTTTTATTGTCAAAGACTACTACTACTCTGATCCAGATTCGTGATTCTGCTCTTCTAACTGATCTAATTCCTCGTCCGAGCTAGACTAGCTAGCTAGCTTGAGAATCATCGATGTCGGTATCAGCTTCTCTCAACCACGCCTCTATCTGTGCAGCTTGTCAATCACCCATTTTTATCCTGAAACATAATGTTAAATCAATCTATAGGTACAAATAAATAAAATTGGAGGGTCTGTTTGTAATATTAAAATAACCGCTTTTTACTAAGTGCATTCGGACGTATACCTGGTACATATACCAAAACAACATTTTTTACAATTTTTGTCTGTCTGTCTGTCTGTTCCGGCTAATCTCTGAAACGGAAGGACCGATTTTGACGGGACTTTCACTGGCAGATATCTGATGTAACAAGGAGTAACTTACGCTACTTTAATTTTAGAAAAAAAAATAGTTTTAGCTATAAATGATCAGTTTCGGAAATTTTAACTACCAATTTAACTTGACCTTCCAATTTATATGATCAACCATATGAAATAGGGTTCAGCTTAGGCTGGACTTTGTAGGTTGTTATTCAATTTAAGTGGACCTCAGATTTATATCATCAATCATTTGAAATAGGGTTTAGCTTAGGCTAGTTTTGTAATGTTCGAACACAGGTATTCCGGAGGCGCATGGCGTAACAGTTGCATTCGATAACATTGACTGTTTGCATAGGTATTTCATTTATATTTTAAGGTTTATAGGATTTCTAATCCAAAATAAACCAAAAGATATACTCAATAAATGCTGCCCAAAGTCACTATTCCACGCGGACGGAGTCGCGGGCACAGCTAGTCTCCAATATAACAACATAACAAAACCATATTTAAATTACACATTTATGCCAATTTTAACATAAAATAAATAAAACAAAAAGAAAATACGAACTGGAAAAATACAACACATAATTGTAGTCCAGGAACTTTGCGGAGCTACTAATAATTTGAAAGTACTAACCTAGCGGCACGAGATACTAACGCTTACCGTTTACGAATTGAAACTGATTGTGTATCAGTGGACTACATACCTAATGTAGTCCACGCGACCACTGCAGGGTCAAGATGGTTGACATTTTATCGTCGAATAAAATAACTATCACTCACTGACAAGTAGGTCCGGTCCATCAATAAAATGCAACCATATTACGGCCGCGAGTGTTTTCAGTAACAACTGCACCGGTTACTATTTAAAATACCTAAATCTCAATAGGTGTGCCTCTAATATTTTATTTCACTCGATTTCTCCAGGAGCACATCACCTGACCCTGACCTGATAACAAAGGAACAAACCAGAAAGTGTATCATTTGAAACAACAAACAATTTTCCAAATAGGTATAATACGCGACACGTAAGTAAACCTCAGTCAAACATGAGTAAAAAATACATAGTTACAATTGTTAAGAAAGAGGTTTCCTAAAATTGTTCGCAATGTTCCGTCAATACTTTTACTGAAGTACGAAACCTCGATTGATTACCCACCGACTAGCAGCCGTACTCACACTCTTCATTAGCCGGGCACAGCTAGTATAACCTACTCAGGTTATACTAGCTGTGCCCGCGACTCCGTCCGTGTGAAATAGTGACTTTTTGCAGCATTTTTTGGATATATCTTATGATTTATTTTGGATTACAAACCCTACAAACCCTAAAATATAAATAAATAAAATATGAAATGCGGCTAATGAATACTTGCGTTCGAACCTACAAAGTCCAGCTTAAGCCTTAAGCCCTATTTCATATTATGATTAATTATATAAATCTGAGTTGAACTTAAATTGGAATAAAATTTTCGATCATTTTTAACTAAAACTATTTTTTTTTCTAAAATAAAAGTAGCATAAATTACTTCTTGTTACATCAGCTATCTGCCAGTGAAAGACCCGTCATCGATCCAGCCATTTCAGAGATTAGCCGGAACAAACAGACAGACAGACAGACAAAAATTGTAAAAAATGTTGTTTTGGTATATAGTTATACCGTGTATACGTCTGAATGCACTTAGTAAAAAGCGGTTATTAATCCTATTTCTATAGCTCTACAGCATGAAAGTAATGATTTACAGAAAGCTAATATTTTATTAAGTAATCTTTTGAATAGACTGAGCGAAATAAGAAATCAAAATTCATTCATAGGTTTGTTAAATGAGGCCAGAGATTTAGCAAAAGAGTCGGGGCTAACAACTGTTTTAAAAATAAAGGCGAAAGATAACGAAGCGTTTTTTTAATGAGTTATCACAATATGGGAGAATTTCAGACCCGGAATGATATTTCAAGGTCAATGTATAATATTGCTGTTTAGATATATTAATTTCTCAAACTAAACAAAAATTTCAGAGCCATTTGTGACTTGAGTTATTTGTTCGAAGTATATCTTCTTCAAACGAAGTGATAAAAAACGCTTCCGGAAAAATTTCGGCTAAATACAGTAAAGACATCTCAGTTACTCTTTATGAACAATTAATTGCTCTGAAAACATACTTGAAATCTGAAATTCAAAAAAATCATTCCATTAATGAACTCATGGAATTATTGCCGATAAAATTCAATAGCCTTTTGGTGACCGGGGTCAGTATTTCAGTGGGTCACCATTTGGGTTATAAATGAAACAACACCAGTGATGGTTAACTGAATTAATACGGAAGCCGTATTGAGTACTGAATCCGTACTGAAGAATGATTTTTTTTTCTTAATGCTAAGGCTGTTGTTGTCTCAGACGACTCGACAGCGACTACGGACTTTAAGGCATTCCAACCCCGTGGGAGCGGGGTCGATCAGCCGTGGCAGCGTGCTCGGTCACGCGCCTCCTGTGAGGTGCGTTTCCGACTCGACCGCTGCATGGGGACAATTGAGCACAGCCACGAATGGCAAGAATACTATTTATTTAGGGACTATCGGCTCCACCGGTGAAGCCGATCCTATTCTAATCTACTACCGTTTCGGAGTGCTTATAGCTGGGAGAGAAGAAACGGCGAAAGAAACTCCCCCGCAACACATCTATTCTACGTGTATTTATGTACTGTGTGGGAGAATGATTTATTTCAAAATTCGTGCTCTTTATATATGAATTGGCTGGGGATCGTCGACCAATCAGAAGCGTCAAAAAGTAAACAAATGCAGATATTTTTACACGAGACAAATAATAATTCTTGGAAATTAAATATTTGAACCATGGCTTGACAACAGGATTATAATTTCTTCGAAATTTGGTTGAGTCCTCGTCCCGCACTGCCGCCTGTTGATACGCGCGTTCTAGATCCTGGCGATGTTGATACGCGCGTTCTAGAGATGGGCTGAGTGATGATTTTTCTGTATCAATGACTGCATGACAATGACAAAGAAATATCGATGACGGGAACAATGACAAAATCATCAATGATTTTTAGTTGAGTATATGATCACGTCACTTCAATTATGCGTGCTGAAATGATCTTTGATCATGATGTGAAATTATCATTAATTATGACTATTTATTTTATGAATGTAGGATGTTTTCTTAAAATATGTTTTTTTAAATTAGTTGTTAGCTGTTTTAAAGGATAATTTCACCCTGCATAATTTACATACCGCTGTTTTTTCATTAACAGATTCAATGTCAAAATGTACCCATACGTTGGAAATTTTTCTTACAGTTGAAGCTATTTTTGAATATACGTAATACAAACTGAGAATCTAACATTTTCTTGCCTATATGTAGGTATTAACAAATAATTTAAAGGTATTATACACTCACTGCAACTGGTAAAACGAAGAAAAAGTTTAGCTAGCGGTTCGGGAACAGTTTTAGGCATTTAGTGTAGTTAGGTATTTTGTGCAGTTTATTGAATAAGAATGAGGTATCAAAAGTATTTTTTAAATATAAGGAAACTGCACAAAGTGATACACTAAGTGTTTGAATTGTTGCTGAACTGTTGGGTGAATATTTTCTTTGTTTTGAAATATTTATTACACTTCACTGTATTCACTAAAAGAGTGTAAGGGGCCCTACCAACATCTTCGGGGCCCAAGTCAACCTCACCTGCAAGTCGGCGCACCCTGCTGAATAACGGACGAGGCTCTGACGACGGCTTTCCTTTTGGGGTTGGGGGGTCAGACGGCAGTCGCCCCCGTAAAAGCCAACACCAGCCAAATCAATGGAAAGAATGAGGTTACGGGATTGTGTAAGGGCTAGGGCGCCGACGCATAACGGCGCGCAAGAGCTTCGACCGGCTCTTGTGAGAAGTGGACAAGGGCTACCGTGTCATGGGCGGGCACGGCTAACGACGCTAGCCCCAACTCACGCAGCCCAAACATCTCGAAAGATCCGCTCCGCAACATGGTACATAGGTACGCTAACTGGACGTGCGAGGGAGTTGGCCGATGTGCTCTCCAGGCGGAGGGTGGCCGTGGCGTTCCTCCAGGAGACTCGGTGGAAGGCCAGCATATACCGGTTCATCGGGAATGACTACAAGCTGATCTACACAGGTGCTATGAGATAAGCACGAGGGGCCCCAAGCAGTCATCTCTGCAGTGCGAAGTATGCCATAAAATTTTAGACAACTACTCCAGCTTGTGATCGCACCTATATAAGCATAGAAAGAAGGCGAAAACCCAAAAACAGAATGAATGGCCTCTGGTTACACCCAGTGCCGGATTAAGCAAGCGCGGGGCCCGTAGCAAATCTTTTCAAAGGACCCCGCACCTGGGCGCATGTGTGCTTCCATACCTCAAACTACAGCACCAACGTAAAAACTACATCACCAATGCACTTGTCATCAATGGCTCAAGCGAGCTCCTGGGACGTGACTTTATCAAGTAGCCACCACCTGATTCGGCGATGGAAGCGCTCAACACGTTTGTATTTGGGCTTCACACAGAGGTCCATGACATGAAGACGGTGTTGTGCAGTGACAGTCTCTTTTTATGTCTTTCCTCTTCCTTCTTCCTCCTACCCTTATCCCACATTATATAGGGTCGGCACAACACATTATCTACATGTTGTAATAGTTGTGGCTTAGTTTTTACAACCGGCCGTTTGCCTTACGTTAACCCCTTTTTGGGGAAAAATCTGTCATCCTTTTTATTTAAATATTTTTCTCTTTTCACACTGAAGGTAGAACACGTTGTTGTCGTTCGTTGTCAATCATCTAATCCTAATATATCCTCACTTTTACTGCTTTCTTCTTGAGAAAACAACATCCGAGTGTCGGTTTGGGTGTGCAGGGTGGCACTTTTAGACACTTGTAAGATCCTACTTATGTAAATACTACTGAGATTCTACCTACGTGAATACTTGTAAGATCCTGCCTATGTAGACACTTGGGAGGTTCTCAAGATCTACCTTTACGAACGCATACGACCGCGAAATCTCATATTGAGACCCGATCCACATGGCCCGTCGCCATCACCACTCATGAGTGTTTTGTGACGCCGAGACGCAGGCCTGCCTGGCCTGGTTGGTACCAAGTACCAGGCCCGACGACCCGGGAGCGATCCTTTAGCGTCTCTGAGTATTAAAATCGGTGAGCTCATCTAACCAACGAAATCGATGCCGGCACAGTAATGGTTATCTGAACAAATTATCTTTAGGACGTGTTCGTACTTGCTACTGAGTTTATAATATAACTTAGCCTAAAATACTTAGCTGGCACAGAAGCGCTCTCGCTGTGGCAACAGGCACGTGGCTGACTGCGACAAGGCCACGTTATTCACTGTTTTAGACTGCTATAACTAAGGTTTTACTAAGATTTCACTGCAGAGAACGTTCAGAATTTGGTTGTTCCTTTCGACTGATAAAATGAAGGATAGAGTGGCGCCGAACGCCTTTTTATAATATTTACATATTGCTAGTCATCGCAACCATTTCCAGTGTAGCCAGTTAATAATAAATTGTTTAATAATAAATTGTTTATTGACATATATAAAAATCCATAACAATTAAATAATTGGTTCCCAAACTAGGTTGACCTGTATCTTGGGGACCTGATTTCGATTGATACAATATAATCTATGAATTTACGTAAAACTAAGCTTATTTCTATGTTCTTATTCTAAAGGTGCATGCATGTGTGAGAGAGTGTGTGTGAGTGTGTGTATGCGCGCGTGCGTGTGCGTGTGTTAATAATTCATACACCCAAAAATCTTTCTGTTTAATAAGTTGAGTAGCCAATTATTTACTTTCCTTTTACATTGTAATTTATTTAATTCGTGAATATATAATATTTTGTTTATCGTAACAAATGTTGCTAGTTATTGAAACAAGTATTGCTAGTTATTATTTACATATATGGAACATCGCAACTGCTCATCGCGACAACTATGTCACGAGGGCTTCTAAATAGGAAATTCTCTTGGTCCTGCATTCCGTTGCGTTTAAAGGAAACAGGCAGCTTGCGCATAATACGTCCATCTTCATATACTTTGGTGGTGGCTCACAACAATCTTCCTCTTGGCAAGTTCTAACTGACATAGTTATCTTGGCGCAGCTTCTTTTCACAACAATACATAACTTTAGGCGAAGGACATCATGGCAAGCAGGGATAGCACATAGGTGGATCTTCACAGCACGTTGTTGGACAAGGGGCTACTAACATTGCACATACTGCAAATTGCTCGCAGTCTTCAGGGTAAGAGCACGACATTTTTATTCAGATTTTACTTCTTTTTCTTTTGTAAATTTTATATCATAATAAATTACCACTAGAATTTCGATAATTTAATAATATATTTATTTTAATTAAATAAATAAAATAAAATGTAAATAAAATAAATAAAAATTTAATAAAATGTAGCGCAGCCAATTTCCAATATAAAAGGAAGTATTTATTGCAGAACAGCCAATCAAGTTAGCTGATCAGCTGATGTTCACTGAAGCGGTAATCTCTCACTTCGAACATTGTCAACATCCATTAATTGATTTAGCTTTTGGGATCAGTCAGGCCGCGGATGTTGGGATGTATTCAATATGAAGATTTCATATTTTCTAAGTATAAATGACTAAATTAAATTTTATTCTTTCGTTTCAGTATTTTGCTAAAGTACGGTAGTATACGTACTGTGCACAATATTTCAACATCGCCAGCAAGTTTATACTAAATCCGCACAATGATATAATAAAAATTTCAAATACAACAATAGACCCATAAATAACTCCTGATATTCTCCTAAGGGAAATAACTCTATATTTGTGGAAATAATAAAACAAATGAATCTACTTATATAATAGACTAATTTATTTCATAAGACGCAGCAAACATTTAAAAGTCTTATACGTACATACAACAATTACTCAGCTATTTCAGCGGTATTTTATAAATAATAATAATCGTTAAAAATGTAAACTTTTAGGAGTAATAAATGAAAATATATTTACATTTATTGAAGAAACAAGGTAAACTGTAACTCATATTAGTCTAATCTATTACACATTGGACAATCAATACATTATAAATTAAATAAATATTTTAATTAAATAATTATCAATACATTATAAAGTAAATACTGCGGAGCATTGATGAAGATCATATTAAAATTATTAAATTTTTAAATAACAATCGCTTTTTGCAAAAGCAACACCAAAAGTATAATTCGCCAGTGCATTAGTAAGGAAAATCATTCATTGTGTAATGTCACAAAATATTATTTAAAAAACAAACTGGAACTCGGTTTGAAGAACAAGAATTTACAGCAAAATTGTTTTCAGGAAAACAAGTTTCGCACAAGTGCATCAAGAGCATCATTACATTTACTAAGATTCTATTGTCAGAGACTAAACTAACCTCTGTAATCATAAAATTCGCCAAGGCTGCACATTTAATAAATTATATATAATACTAGTTGACCCGGCAAACGCTGTTTTGCCATAAGAATTAAAAAAAGCAGTGAAGTATGTCCTTCTCCAATCTCCAAGTTCCAATCTATGAATTGCCGTATTAGTCATAGAGACTATACCGAAATTCATGTTCAGTGGTTTAGGCGTAAAAGCGTAACAAACAAACACACTCACTTTCGCATCTAATATTAGTTAGGATAAGGACTGTAGCTCTCAGTGCAATTTTTAATTCAGATTTAAGATTCAAAATACAAACAAAATCACTTCTCTACATTTATATTATTATAATTAAATTATTAATAAATGAACAAGTACCTAAGGATAAAACAGTTGATAAAATACCTGCTACCAATAATTTTATAAAAAACTAGCAGCCCGTCCCAGCTTCACACGGGTATTTAACAAAAAATTAAAAATTAAACCCTTCTATTTTTTTTCGGTCTCGGGGAAAAACCTCTCTTGACGGGTTCCCCCGGCCCGGGGGGACCGAGGGTTATAAGGGACTCCGGAAAAGATGTTCGACCCACTAAAAAACCCCGCTGTTCTCCTATCGTCTACGCCCGGGCCCACGGATATATGGCCTGCCGATCTCGTGGCCCGGGCCGGCGCCGGCCCACGCTTTGTCTTAAAGCGGGCCCCTTCTAAAGTGCTGGCGCCAGGGGGCGCAACTCTAGGAGTTGAGGGGGGCTGCGGAACAGCACGCGGCCTTCTCCCTCGCGGCAATAGTGCGGGCGGTGGATCCTCCCCCGAGGTGCCGCCCGCGGCCGCTTTCTATGGCGGCCGGAGATCGTTGCCCGCCCTCCGGCGCCGACGACTCGGCCTACGTTGGCGAGAGGGGAGTGCGCTGGCGGACTCTCGCTCCCGTTCCGCCGCCTCTCTTGCAGACACTACTGCCTCGCAAAAGGAGGCGACGGCCGTCCATCCAGGATCGCCCCCGACCATGGACAGAACCAGGGTCGGGAGCGACAGGTCCGCGGCCAATTCCGGACGGGACTCGCATCCCCGTCGCGTGCTAGTCAGGCGTGGGTACGTGGGACCCCAATCAGTATTCGCAACCATCCCATCGGGGACCACGCCACAAACAGAGAGCTAAGTTGGAAAGAATGTAAGAGGTAGACTGAAAGAAAGGTAGGACTCTGTCGCCTCGTACGGAGAGGGGAGTGAAGCGACGGATGCTCGGGCACCTCGGGTACGCACACCCGTGCACTCCTCGGACAGAGGAGCGCCCCTGGAGGAAAACCCTTCTATTTGCGTCAGGTTACTAAAAAAATAAAATTATAAAGAAAGTTTGAATATTATTATTTCTATGAGCTTTTATTTTAATGATTTTTTGCTATTACTTTTTATTTATTTTTCGTTATTTTTTAATAAGTATTCTAATTTTTGTAAAAACCCCAGTGACGCACGCCTACATTGCATAAGGTGCTGCCTAGCTAGCCGAACAGGGTGAGCGGCTACCACGCAACATTTTTCTAATACTTACATTTTTAAACTCGTGATATCTTTCGAATGGAATATCCGAATTGAATAATTCAAAAAGTTATATAAAGGTATTGAAACAGTTTTGAATATTAAGTAATTTATTTTGATAAGGATTAATACCAAGATCCAAATAAAGAGCCTTTTCTAGGGGCGGCATTTCAATTAATTTTTTAAAATAAAAGAACACTTATTGTGGCATAACTATAATAGTTAGACATATGCTGTCGCGACACTTTTTGTAAATAATGATGTGTTCTGCAAAGTTGTAGTACATTATTTTATTCTATCATCAATAGTTTTCGCAACGCACGCGATTTAAATAATATTTTAGGTAATTTTTTTACACTTTGGGTTACATTAATAGAGTTTTAGTAAGGATCCCTAATTTTTTTGAAAATATAATATAGCCTATGTCACCCGGGGATAGTGTAGCTTCCCAACAATGAAAGAATTTTTTAAATCGGGTCATTAGTTTCGGAGCCTATTCAAAGCAAACAAACAAACAAACAAACAAACAATCAAATCTTTCCTCTTTATAATAGTAGTATAGATATAGATAATAAAAGTGTGCTATCATGTTATGCTGATATGTAATAATTAAATCAATAAATATGTAAAATAAAATAGGAGACTCGGTGGAAGGCCAGTAGATCCCGGTTCATTGGCAATGGCTACAAGCTGATCTACACAGGTGCACCTGGTGGGGAGAATGGGGTTGCCATAGTGCTCTCGGAGGAGTTCCAGAACGACATTTTGGAAGTGAAACGTCATAGCGACCGGCTTATGGTCGTTAGGGTACTTATCGATGGGGTAGTTACCCACTTGATAAGTGCCTATGCGCCACAGGCCGGTTGTGACGACGCCGATAAAATAGCGTTTTGGAATTTACTCGGAGAAGTGCTCCGTGGAATCCCATTATCACAGGGGATCGTTTTGGGGGGTGATCTGAACAGTCATGTGGGTGATGAATGTGGGGAATTTGAGCGTGTTCACGGGGGATTTGGGTACGGTAGCCGCAACGCGGAAGGGGAGGACATCCTCAATACGTGTGCGGCTGCCGACCTTGCCATCGTGAACACGTATTTCAAAAAGAGACCCGAGCATCTTATCGCCTACAGGAGCGGGAGGAATGCTACCCAAATCGACTTCCTACTCACTAGGAGACACCACATCAGCAAAGTGGCCAACTGCAAGGTCATACCCGGTGAGAGTCTCACTGCACAACATCGCCTTCTTGTCATGGACCTCTGTGCTAAGCCTAAAGACACGCATACCGAGCGCGTTCAGCGCCGAGTCAGGTGGTGGCTGCTCGATGAAGTCACGTCCCAGGAGTTCGCCTTAGCCGTCGGTGACAAGTGCACCGGTGGTATGGGCGAACCAGTTCAGGCTTACTGGGACAAGATTCAGGTAGCTATCCTTGGGTCGGCGAAGGAGGTGCTTGGGGTGTCTAAGGGTGGTCGCAAGTGTGACAAGGAGACATGGTGGTGGAACGACACAGTTCAGAGGGAGACTAGAGGGAAGAAAGCCCTCTTTAAGAAGTGGCAAGCGTCCAGATCTCCTGAAGATCGCGACGCATACCGGGTGGCAAAGCGCGCCACTAAGAGAGCTGTTGCCAGAGCCAGACGAGGCCACTTACAACCACTTTACGACAAGTTGGAATCGTCTGAGGGGCAGAAGCTCATCTATAAGTTGACGCGCTCCAGGGTCAAAGCGGCACAGGACATTTCCAAGTGCCGCTGTGTAAAAGACCCTGTGGGCAACCTGCTATGCGAGGACCTCGCGGTGAAGGAGAGATGGCGCTCGTATTTCGCGCCACGCTGCGCTGAAAACGCAGCACAAAGAGGTGCAGCCGCCAGATCTTCCTCCGAATCAAGGACTAGTCCCACTGATAACGCTTGCAGAGGTCCAGAATTGTCTTCGCCGCATGAAGAATCGGAAAGCGGTTGGATCCGATGGAGTCCCCATCGAAGCCTGGAAGGCGATGGGCTCTCGTGGTGTGGGCGTCTTAACCGACCTTAACTTATCAACCAGATACTCCTCACTAGTACGATCCCGAGCCAATGGAGACTGAGTATCATTACTCCAGTCTTCAAGGCCAAGGGGTCGGTCCAGGAGTGCGGTAGTTACCGAGGGGTTAAGGTCATGTCCCACACCATGAAGCTCCTCGAGAGGGTTATCGACTCTCGGATTCGGCAGGAGTGCACTGTCTCGGGATGTCAGTATGTGTTTCGCCCTGGTCATGGGACCATGGATCCGGTTTTTGCCCTAAGGGCTGTCGCGGTTCTCCGCGAGGCGTATTCTTCACCTGTATTTCTATACAGGATGAAGAATTCGCCTCTGCATTACCTGTTTCTCGACTTGCAGAAGGCCTTCGACTGTATTCCTCGCGCGATAATCTGCTGGGCATAGCGGTCCAAAGGGATTCCAGAGGCCTATATTGACATCATCCGAGACATGTACCGGGATTCCGATTCCGTAGTTCGGACCGCAGTTGGCGACACAAAACCTTTCCCCATCACCGTCGGAGTACACCAGGGATCCGTCCTTAGTCCGTTTCTGTTTAGCGTGATATTAGACGTATTGTCAAACAGCATCAGAAACTCACATGAGCAGCCCCCGTGGCTGCTCATGTATGGCAGATTCGGACACGGGTAGGTTGGTGCGACGTATGAAGGCGTGGAAGGAGTCGCTTGAGAATGGTGGTCTGAAGCTCAATGTGGCGAAGACCGAGTACTTGGCCTGTAACTCCACAGATCCCACAACCGTACGCATAGACGGCAACACGGTCGAGCGCACGGACCAAGTGAAATACCTGGGATCTGTGTTCCATGCGTCTGGTGACATCGATTGCGACGTCAAGGCACGCATTGCTGCCGCGTGGGCCAAATGGCGTGAGGTAACTGGTGTCATTTGTGACCCCAAGATGCCGGTAATGTTGAAGGGACAGGTCTATAAGACCATCATTAGGCCTGTCCTTTTATAGGGCTGTGAAGCGTGGCCGGTGTTAGAGCGACACAAGCAAGAGCTACGTGTCACAGAGATGAATATGCTGCGGTGGATGTGTGGAGTGACGCGGAAGGACCGCGTTAGGAACTCCCGCATTCGCGGCAGTCTTCATGTCCGTGACATTGCGGATAAATTACAAGAGTGTCGGCTCCGTTAGTACGGCCACGTTTTACGGCAACCGGATGCTTACGTGGGTAACAAATGTCTGGCCATGCCGCCTCCGCTGGGCCCCGGCAGGAGGGGTAGACCCAAAAAGTGCTGGCTTGACGTTGTAAAGGGTGATATGCCTGCCAATGGGCTCACTACCAGGGATGGTGAAGACCGTGCGAAGTGGAGAAGAAAAAGTCGGAAAGCGGACCCCGGGCGCCGAAGCGAGAGTTTGGGCTGCAACCGGGATACAACGCAAAGATGATGATGATGATGAACACATCCTACTAATATTATAAACGCGAAAGTTTGTAAGAGTGTAGGCTTATTACTCTTTCACGCAAAAACTACTGAATGGATTTAATTTCTATTTATTTTCCATGACGACAATATGCCTTCAAGATTATTAACAATATTTTCTCCGATATGGCGGCCGTCATTAAACACTTCTACTTTTAATACTATCATTTTCCTTTCAAAATCTTCAGAAATCCCATGACAAGTTAAGCTTAGAAGTGACACACCCGATCAAGAATTAGACCAAATATCACTAGTAAATGACATCTTTTCAAAGGATTTTAACAATGCAAAGGTTTTCTCTCTCATTTTGCCTTAAAATTCGTCGCAGATATAAGAAGTAAAATATACAGGCGAGATTTTAAAGTATATGATGGACACAAGTGTTTCACAAGTTTCACGAATCCAACACTTTCATCATTATTAATCAATAATATTAGCTGTCACAACGCTCATGAGGGGTGGATTCAAAAAGAGAACACGTTTCTGAACTCCGTCAAGAGATGGCACCACTCTAAAGTATTTTCTAAAATCTTTTATTAGTTTTCTAAAATCGTTTCTTTTATTTTTTAATTTTTTTTATTGCTGTAGGACAGCAGACAGACTTAAAATATAACAGTTACTGTAGCCTATGGGTGTTTGCAACGTCAGTGGCATCGCGAACACGCTGCTGTCCCTTAAGGGTACATGAACTTGGGTCACTAATGCCGGAACACAACACAAGGTTATTATGGCGGCATACTTAACACCAAAGATGGTGGCCATCCAGACGGGCTTGCGGCCCTACCACGTAGCTAGGGTGGGTTGTTTTGTTACCTTTTACGACAGGCCGAGGGTCGGTCGCAGAGGTCAGTATTCTTTCTCCGGCTCTACACGGATAAATGTCTACATGGAGGGTAGATGTTGAAAAATCCACTATACCCACTCGTCCCCATATGCCTCTCGTATCCATCCTCCGTGGTCTTAATACAGTGGTCTTAATACTCCTACAGTGGTCGAAATCCTTACTCCTCTGGCGCCAATCTTATCAGATATACCTACCCGATCTTAATTCTTAGAAACATATTGCAAGAGTCTCCTGTCACGGCAACTTTGTTTTCTCAAGTCTCAGTAGGTTTTTAGATAATCATTAAAGGTGTGACCACTGCTCGTAGTGGCAGCGTAAAACACTAAAAGAAGCTTATTTTTGTTAGGGTTATCCATGCCGAAATGTGGGAGATACCATGTCCTTACAGAAGTCATACGCGAAATTGGCCAGGCATTTCGTTTCATCGCCTTCAAGTTTACAGCAGGCATTCTTATAGGACTCTGGTAATCTGCATGGACGACCAACGTGCCACCTGCCATCCTTCAGGACAGCCGTACGCTCGAGATGTTCAACAGCTTTCACGTGCTCTTAGTTTGGACGAGGCGCCGCTGATGTACCCAATGCCTCTATGGAGAATGATTTCTTTACAGTTTCATGTAAATCGTGCAATGATGCGTCATCACTAGCACTCTCATTAGTCAGACCGCCCGCCCTTCTTGTGACGAGCGTGAGCAGCCATGCATACACCACCATCAGGTTTGGCCCTATTAATATTTCAAGTTTACACTGTCCATCGCATAACAAATAATAATAATATTTTGTGACAATTCACACAGCGTCATCTAGTCCCAACTAAGTAGCACTTGTGTTAGACAACTGATATACTACTTATATACTTTTTTTGTAAATAAATACATATTATACAAGACAAGGAGTTTGGTCCAGAGGAATCATTAAAAGCAGTGACGTCAGCATTGCTAACGTCACTAGCTTCACTATTCGGCGCACTCATTGCAAACAATAAAATAACCAGAAACACACTAAACGATTTATTTTACCAGACACCAGAGGGCTATCAAAGTAATAGTTTTATAATCACAATTATAATAAAACGATAGATACTCACAAGATAGGATACACCAGTTCACCAGGTCTTAACCGCCCGGCGCTCAAAAAAAAAGTGATTTTATGATTTTACATCTAGTTTAACGTAGTTTCGTGCACCACCGAAATTAAAACCATAAGATGGCGTCCGGCGGAAATACGTCAACGCACCATTTAAATTGCAACTTCTTTAAATGATTAATTTTAATTACAAAAATAATTCGTAAATTAATTAAACTTTTCGAAAGTAATTATGAACAATTGAATTAATTTTTAAATCTTAATCTCTGATTTAACATTGTCTATCGTAGTTTCGCGCGCCAGCGAAATTAAAACCAAAAGATGGCGTCGGGCGGAAAAACGTCAACGCACCATTTAAATCGCTACTTCTTTAAATGATTAATTTTAATAACAAAGATAATTCGTAAATTAATTAAACATTTCGAAAGTAATTATGAACAATTGAATTTATTTTTAAATCTTAATCTCAGTTGAAACATCCGGCGGCGAATGTTTCAACTGCTAAACAACTCATAATAATTTTATCAATTAATTTTAGGTTTTATTCTAACGCAAAATACAGTCCATACATTCCAAAAATCATAACACTAATTAATAACTAACAACAACCAATTTATTCGACAATGATTGATTTCATAATCAGAACAATTACATATGTTAATTACCATGGACTTGAATAGATGAGCGCTTACATATTTTAAATTAAATTATAACATTATTAAAGTATTATTATTTTGTTTTTTGTTTATTGACTTGCGTCGACATAAATAAACAACCAGACGCGAGACGGGAATCGAACCCGGGACCTCCGCAACCGTACCGAAGTGCGTTATCCGTTACGCCACCTAGGTCGTCAGTTAGTAATGTTTCTCATTAGTTCAATAATTGACAAATATTGAAAAGGTAAATGGACTTAGGTACCATTTGTACAACGCACTTGTAATTGAAACATTGTCTCTTCTAAATTAGAAATATTTAATTTTAAATTGACTACTACTACGTACCAGATCGCTGATATCCCAGGCGCCGCGTACACGTAATTTTTGTTTACATCCGCGTAACCGCAATCGCTTTCTATGATTATCCCTTACGTGCCTACTATTTAGACGATGGGTCCGTCATCCAGGACCGTGAACACATATCGGCACCACTCTGCAACTTTTAATTTTTACGTGCATAGTGTTTTCATTACGCAGTTTGTCCAGTTGTTCGTTTAAAGTCACCGGCAAGTCGCCGCTCGGTGGCAAACTGGCTCCTTGTTCGAGAGTCTAAACATAGTGTAATGCGACTGTTCACAGTTATCTTTGTAGCACACGGGTGCTGCGCAAGACTCACGCTTATGGCGCGACACTAAACACTTGAAACACAAACCTGTACGTTTCACGAACTGCCACTTGTCTTTCTGTAACGCGTTTTTACATTCCGGCAAATTATTTCGCGACGTGTGACAGGACTGACACTTATCGCTTGCAATGTTGTTTAAGACTGCATGCGTACGATTCGCCAAATAGGCACTTTGTTGAAGAATATCGGCTTTCTTGTACGATCTTTAGTTGATTCGTCGGCAGGAAAGCAGTACAAGTCCTCAACCTCCAAATTTCCTTCAACTCCGGTCACTGGGCTTCTTTTGTATAGCCAACTTGTATGACGCAATATAATTTCCACAATTTTGTCCTGTCACGGTCGCCAATTTTCTTGTTTAGGCTCGAGATTGGAATTTCTTTAGTGAAACTCAATGTTTTTGTCGATTTTGTATAATTTCTAAATTATTACAGTAAGCAGTAACGAACCGTGCTAATCTTAGTTCGTAAGAAGAAGAATAATAATAATAAATACCGTCCTTTGAGTTATAAATTTTCAATGAACAATAATAATTTTAATTGTGGCCCTTTAGGAATCTTGTGAGCAAATAATATTTGTATGTATTTAGACGGTGCTACTTTCATCAGGCGCTTTGACACAAATAAATAAAAAGGGTTTTTATTGCGCTCATCGTTAACTCCAAATTTGATAATACTATTCATAACTAGATGGCGCTTTTGTAGAATTAGAAAAGTTAAAAATGAATGTAGCCTTTTTCTTAACAATAAAGAAGAGGAACAAGAATGTTTTTTGAGCAATTTAGTGTAATAATATGACATTTTGTCAGGTCATTGATTTTAACCGCAATTTGCCGTAAAAAAGAAAATATTTGACAAAATCCTACATCGCGGTAACAATGTTTTTTTCGAATAGAAGTATATATACAATAATAAATTCAGACTAAATGGGTGGATTCTTGGATACGTAGGCAATGGACGCTCACTTGCGTGTTATTATTACTTTGACCAATTATCATTAATGAAATCATGTTTGCTAGATTATGAATGTATCTGTATATATTATCTGTATATAAAATGTTTAAATCAATCAACATCCCTACGTATCCAAGAACCCACTTTTGTCGCTCTGTAAGAAGGCAATTCATTTTGACCTTAATAGAGCTCTATTTATTGATGCCTGACGCAGTGCCAAGCTTTTTCCGCGGGCAGTTGGATAGTGGAAAAGAAAAAGTCGGAAAGTGGACCCCGGTAACCGAAAAGGAAGTTTGTGCTAATTTAGAGAAATAAAATAGAATCCAAATAGTTTGCCTCTTAGTGTATTTTAAGAACAGAAATTAAATAAGTACCGACGTATAAATTATCTAAATATAAAGCAAAGGGCCTGTTACAATATTAGAACCAATGCATTCATACAGCAATACATCAATGCTATTAAAGCTCCAACAAATCCAATTTATTAAGGTTTATGAAACGTTTTGGAATACGCATCTGTTATATGTTCACCATGGTATTCGGTACATTCGAAAACAAGTGAAAACGTCCAAAGGATGTTTCTTCGGGCTCTTAGCTACAGAAACGGTCTTGGACTTACGCTTACAGGTTATAGAAATTAATTTTAACGAACGCGTCTAAATTCAAAGTTATGTCTTTACAAACCCGTCGCAATCAAAATCATCTTATTTGTTTACTTAAACTACTTCACAGTAAACTAGATTCATCATACTTATCTACTAGGAATCATAAACATTAACATTAAACGCAATAAACGTATACCAGACAATACTTTGACATCACAAGTGTGCATAAATAAAACATCGTACTATAATATAATCCTTTATCAAGAGTGTGTCGTGTATTTAATGAGCTTTCGAAAGAGCATCGACAGTTGGGCATCTTTAATTCCAACTGTGGCGCCTTCAAAAATCCATTTGTTAATACTGCTTAAAAATTACTCTCCATAAATTATTTCCTTTTTATTTTCTCTGATTTTGATATTTACTGACATTATTTTTCTTTTAGATTATTTTACTACTGACTTTTAAATATAGATATTTTTAAACATTTTCCTATTATTGCGTTTTATATACTAGTGTTTTGTGATAGTATAAGTTTGATAGCAATTTAGATCAAGACAGTGACCATACGTATACTAATTATTTGTGATTGTTATTTATGTTGTTCTTTCCAATAAATACTTTTTTTTTAAATTTAAAATTATATATATTGGTATTAAGGTTTTTTTATGTATAATTTCATGATAAATATTTTCAATTTGATTTTGTTATTTAGAGTGTAGAGATTCTTGGTGGAATTTGATTTCATTTCTTAGGCAAATAGTTAAAGAAATAAAATGTAGCACAGCTAATTTCTAATACAGACCTGACAAGTGTGCAAAATTTTGAATTTTATTAATCGTTCTTAGTGGGTAAAAATTGAGTCCGAAAAATCCGTTTCATAGAAACATACAGGTCAAGTTGATAAAAGCGAAGCAAAAAGGAAGTATTTATTGCAAAACAGACGCTCGCCAAAGACAATCAGTTCAGTTGATATTCACTGAAGCAGTAATTCTCTCTTACTTCGAACATGTCAACATTTATAAATTGCGTTAATTTTAAACAGTTGGTTTTGTGGGTCAGTCAGGCCGCAGATGTTGTGATTTATACAATGTGAAGATTTAATTTTACTAATTATAAATGGCTAAATTAAATTTTATTCTTTCGTTTCAATATTTTGCGATAGGACAATAGCATACGGACTGTGCACAATATTACAACATCACCAGCAAGTTAATACTAAAACCACACAATGATATAATAAATATCTCAAAGACAACAACAGAAACTCATTTAACTCGTGATACTCTTCTAACGGAAATAACTCTATGTTTGTGGAAATAATAAAACAAATTAAGCTATAATGGACAAATTTGTTTTTTAGGACACACGCAAATATTTATCCTAGGGCAGTAAACATTTAAAAATCTTATACATATAACAATTGCTCAACTATTGACAGCTGTATTTTATAAATGAAAATAATCGTTAAAATGTTTAATGTAATAAATAAAAATAATCAACAGTAGAGTACCTAGTAACAAGATAAAAATAAAAGGTACAGTACATAAACTGTGGGATGGTGGCGTGTTCTTGAGAAGCCCTGTCTTCAGCAGTGGACCTCGATGGGCAACTTTATAGTCATGTAGTGTTTGAGTTTGAGCTTCTCTCATTTACTACATGAATCATTGCAAACTGTAACTCCTACTGGACTGCACAGCTATTACACATTGGACAACAGTCACTGCATTATAAATAAAATAAATACTGTGATAACATTTTGATCTTCAAAATTATAATTCGCCATTGCTTGAATAAAGAAAACAATTCCCTGTGAAAAAATTACTAATAAAATTCGTCAAAAACTTACATAAAATTGTTTTCAGTAAAACGAGTTTCATACGATTGCATCAAGAGTTTCATCAAAGTTCATAGTCATCAATGAATTAGGTACGTAGTGACGACAAGTAAACATGGTGTTTATTCAGATTCGTAGTTGGAAAATATAAACACGGATTTAACTTTAAATAACTTTAAAATGGTTATATGTATAATTATAAAACCTGAATTTGCTGTCGGCGCAAACAAAGTAGCTACTCGTGTAACTTTTATTTATTTATTAAATTACTAGCTGTGCCCGCGACTTGGGCAGCATTTTTTGGATGTATGAGGTAAACTTAAATTGGAAATTCAACCTACTAAGTCCAGCCTAAGCTGAACCCTATTTCATATGAGTGATGACATAAATCTGAGGTAAACTTAAATTGGATTCTGAAAAATCTGTAAATCTGTACTCCTAAGCTTGTAACCTATGTGTGAACAATACACGTTGCATTTTTATAGTAATCGTCCTTTTTATTTATTTCCACCTATATATCATCATGGTAGCAGAGCGTGGTTGATTGCTACTTGTGGAAATAAAAGAAAAATTGAAACGCAATTAAAACTAAGAAAACCTTTTTTAAACCTGTTGGCATGAAAAAATGAGCTTTAGCTTAATGCATATTTTAGCATTTTCTGAAATTTTTGTATCTTTCGAATTTTAAGTACATAATGATGGCAAATTTTTTATTTGATTGACTTATTGTTCACACCCCTGTAAGATATTTACTCTCTGCAAAAGATTAAAGGGGGTTAAAGAGTCGATTGTGATGCCAATGACTATTAATTTTGAAGTTGGCCTTTCAACATCACAAGCACAAGCTCACGACGATGATGACATTGATGATCTACAAATACCTATTATTTGATTTATCTTCATGATTAAATATACTTAAAAATTGCACTGCGTTTTACACTGACATTACACTACCTACTTGCAATTATTTTCGTTTTTAATTCATTTAAACAAGACTTGGCATTTGGCATTTTTATTAGCATATTAAAATTGATCTAGCACATTTTTAGCATTATCTCCGCCAAAATCTAGCATTTAATCCATTTACAAAACGGCAACACTGCCGGCCGGCGTGTTTTGTTTGTCTTGTCAGTCATACGTTTTGAGGTTAACTGGAGTGGCACTGGCGTGCTCGATCAGAAATCAAGAAAATCGGAAAGAAGATGTCGAATTCAGTTTACAATCCATTTCATATCGACAGACTAACTAGTCTCTAGACTAACTAACTCTCTTCCAACTGGAAGAGATAACTATGCCAGTTAGAAATTTGCAGTTCAAGCATATTTCGAACTCGACGATTTATGGAGTTGTGTCACAGGTACCAATACAGACCAAAAAAAGGAAACCAAGGCGAAATCCAAGTTAATTTTGTTATTGGACATCATTTACGTACATGTTCGGAATGCAACTACTTGTAAAGAAGTCTGGGAGAGTTTGGAACAGGCTTTTGATGACAGCGGGTTGTATAGGAGAGTAGCCTTATTGAGAGACTTGATAACAACTACATTGGAATCTTCTCGAAGCATAGATGATTATGTGAATAAAATAATGTCGACCGCCCACAAGCTCAGGAATATTAAGTTTGACATTGATGATGAATGGCTCGGTACACTGATGTTAGCCGGCCTCCCTGAAGCTTATAAGCCCATGATCATGAGACTGGAGAGCCCTGGCATCAAGATAAGTGCTGATTCTATTAAAACTAAACTGCAGGAAGTTCAATGCTCCGATAATTCAGCATTCTTCACAAGGTAAAAGGTCATTCAAAGAAATCAACATGATTCAACAAAGGCTTACAAAGGACCCCGATGTTATAATTGTAACAAGCATGGACACTGGTAAGAATTGTCGTGCTCCGAAATAGAAGAATGAAAAAAATACAGAAGGAAATAAAGGTTTTGTTGCAGCTTTTTCAGCATCCCTTCAGACAATGAATCCGGACCTGTGGTATGTGGACTCAGGTGCCACCATGCATATGACGAATAGATGTGACTGGATGTATGATGTTACAAGTTCACCGATACCCACCATAACTGTTGCCAGTAAGACACCGCTACCTGTGGAAAGTATGGGAAAGGTAAATTTATTGCTAAACTGTAATAAAGAAAGTAAAATTCAGGTAAGAGAGGTTTTATACATACCTAAACTTGCTGCAAACCCCCTGTCAGTCAGTGCTATGGTGAAAAATGGCTGTAATGTAAATTTTAAAGATGAAGGTTGTGATATCTTTGATAAAAATGGCAAGCTCCTGTGTTCAGCCACACTAGTGAACAATTTATATTTGTTACATAGAGAGGTAACCTAACCTGTCCTGTCTTGTTCAGATAACTTAAATGATTTTGTCCTGTGGCATAGACGCATGGGACACCTGAATTTTTCAGATGTTAACAAGCTGCCAGAGTGTGCTGAGGGAGTTCAACCATTCTTAGACAAAAATAAAGGCTCTATTACTTGTACTACCTGTCTCTCGGGGAAACAGACTAGATTACCCTTGTACAACATTGGTTCAAGATCTTCACAACCATTGCAGCTGATCCACACTGATCTATGTGGACCAATGGAACAAGAATCTGGGAGGTATGAAATATTTTATTACTTTTATAGATGATTATACAAGATGAGTGCATGTTTATTTTTTGAAAAATAAATTGAATATTGTAGAAGTTTTCAAAGATTACAAAAATAAAAGTAATTCGTTCTGACAATGGAAAAGAATACTGCAATAGAGAATTCGAAAACTTCTCGAATAAACATGCGATTGAACATCAAACGAGTGCTCCGTACTCACCCCAGCAGAATGGTCTTGCCGAACGGATGAACAGGACTCTGGTGGAAAGAGCAAAATGTATGTTGTTTGATGCTCAGCTCGAAAAACAGTTCTGGGCAGAGGCTCCTGCAACGGCACCATATATAATTAACAGATCACCCACAAAATCAATTAATGGTAAAACTCCTATGGAAATGTGGACTGGTAAGAAACCTAACTTGTCTAATTTAAAAGTATTTGGCTGTGAAGTAATGACACGTGTCCCAAAAGAAAAACGCCAAAAATGGGACTCCAAATCCAGAAAGTTATTGTTTGTTGGTTATTGTGAGTCTACCAAAGGATACTGAATACTTGATGTAGAGATGTAGTATTTCTAGAAAATGTGGAAAAATATGATAATAATATATACTTACCTTGTACATCCAACAACAGCAGTTCAGAGATATCTGATATGTCACATGAAGAAACTTGTAAAGAAGAATTAAAGGATAGCACATATCATTTTACTGGTGAGTAAAGTGAGAACTATCAGTCTTGCGAGAATGAAGATTCATCTTACATACCAGAGCAATCGATTGATCTCGAGTCACCAATAAGAAACATAAATTTACACCCACGAAGAGCTGTTCAGTATGCAGAAACAGATGACCATGATGTAAGTTACTTCTGTCCAATAGTTAATTCAAATGATCCACAAACAGCAGACGAAGCATTATCATCATCTCATGCTGACCAATGGAAGAAGGCTATGCAAGAAGAGTATGACTCGCTGATTAAAAACCAAACTTGGTCATTGGTTGACGCACCATCTGGGAAAAGAGTCTTACCATGTAAATGGGTCTATAAAACTAAAACAAATGAAAAAGGTGAGATTATCTGTTTTAAAGCAAGATTGGTTATCAAAGGGTAGGCTCAGAGAAAAGGACGTGACTATGATGAGACTTAGGCTCCTGTTGTAAGATAGATTTACATCTGTTTGATTTTTATTTTCACTGGCTGCGAAATATAATTTAGAAATGTTTCAGATGGATGCCATAAGTGCTTTTCTTCAGGGTGACATAGATACTGATCACAACCAGAACACTACAAAGAAAATGATCAAGTATGTATTTTACATAAATCAATTTATGGACTCAAACAAGCTAGCCGGCAGTGGAGTCTTAAATTGAACAATATTTTATTAAAAATTGGCTTAGAAAGATCACATGTGGATCCCTGTATTTATTATTTAGTAAATGAATCTACAACTATATTCATTGCAGTGCGGGTGGATGATCTTTTCATATTCACAAATAATAAGGATAAAACAACAGAGATTAAAAACAAATTAAAAGAAGAATGCAGTATTAAAGACCTAGGTGAAATGAAGAATTGTATTGGCATAAACATAAATAGGAACCGAGAGGCAGGTATGATTATGTTAGATCAAGAAAAATACATTAACCTAGTATTGGACCGCTTTAATATGTCTGAATGCAAACCAGTTTGTACCCTGATAGAGGTGAATGCAAAATTTGAGATAAATCCTGAAGATGTAAACAAAAATATCCCGTACAGGGAAGCAGTGGGATGTCTGATATATCTGGCACATGTCACGAGACCTGATATTACCTATGCAGTTAACAAATTGAGTCAGTACTGTAATAATCCAGGAAATCAACACTGGCTTGGAATAAAAAGGATTATGAGGTATCTTCAAGGAACCAGGAATCTAAAGCTATGCTATATCAAAGATGACTCAAAGGAAATAACTGGATATTGTGATGCTGACTGGGCGGACCCAGTGGATAGACGATCGTGCACGGGTTATATTTTTTTGTTTCAGAATGCTTGTTTATCTTGGAATTCGTGTGAACAACAAACCGTGGCACTCTCTACGGCGGAGGCCGAATACATGGCGATGGCGGCGGCGACCCAGGAGGCCCTGTGGCTGCGGCAACTGCAGGCTGAGCTCGGTCAAGGCGAGGACAACGCACTACTCATCCACTGTAACAACCAAAGTGCAATAAGACTGGCATCAACAGACTGTTATAAACCAAAAACTAAACATATAGATATTCGTTTACATTTTCTTAGAGAAAACATTGTTAATTCTAAAGTTAAATTTAAATTTGTAAATGGTTACAACATGGTAGCTGATAACTTGACTAAAGGTACTACTTTTGAAAAACATTTGTTCTGTATCAGTAAAATGGGTCTTCGTTCTGTGGGGAATGTTGGCAAAATAGGAACGCAACCACTTTAATCATAAGTTGGCAACATTATTTATTAATCTGTATTCTGAAAAATCTGTACTCGTAAGCTTGTAACCTATGTGTGAACAATACACGATGCATTTTCATAAATCGTCCTTTTTATTTATTTCCACCTACATATCAACAAGTTTCAACATCAATATCTTATAAAAGTTACTTACAGTTAATTATAACAAGTGTTTTATGCAGTTATAAATATACTGGCACAATTCTCACAGCGCCATCTAGTTCCGAAGTAAGTACCACTGATAAGCTACTTATATACTGTCGGGAGGCAGGAATCGCATCCGTGATCTCCGCTAGCTTACCGAAGTGCGTTAGCCGTTAGGCCACGGAGGTCGTCGAAAAAGTAATGATAAATAAACTTTACTATACTAATAAAATAAGTAGATAACTTATTTCATCAACAAACGATAAGTGAATAATATTATATGAAGAAGAAATTACCAAAAACCATATTAAAGTCTGTAAATGAAAAAGATTTTAAAACGGGTTTATATTATTTAATTAAGTAACAAACAATCATACGCCCAGGGAATACTTACATGTTACGACACCTTTAGTTTGAAAATAAATAAAATACATCGCCATCTAGCGTCGAATAAAAACACTACTTACAGAAACAGTGAGCAAATGGTGATGTACAGACTTAACGGTTACATTCCTCGTAAAATAGATGGCGTTAGTGATGTTGAAAATATTAGGCTATCAAATATATGTTTTAATCCTAGAGGCGTATTGCCTAAGTAATAAATTGTCATACATTAGATTTCTAAATGGCCTTGTCTAAAGTGAAATTACATTAAAGAACATGTAACAAATGTAAAGCTGAAATTTTATATCCGACACGCTCTGTTTTTAAGAAGGCCGATGATCTTAGACTGGTCCTTGGGCGGGCCCTAAGCCCGTCTTGATGGCAACCACCCTCGGTTATAAGTATGCCGCCATAATAACCTTGGGTTGTCTTTCGGCATTAGTGACCGTAACATCCGTTAAGCGTGGCGAAAACTTGACGGCGCACTTTATCAGCTCCGGACAGTCTTCGTAAATATGTAAGTGCTCATGCCTATTCTGAAAAGAATAACAAGTGCGAGTTGAAAGTGCTGTCCTGAGTGTACAGCTGTAGCACTAGGAGATATAGGTTTGTACGATATTTTAAAGTTTTGCAATGAGACTAGTGAAAAATTAACTTAATTATGTAACGATTGACATCGAGGACCTCACGCTTTTAGAAAAGTGAAATTAATTTTCTCGTTACCTACTAATTTTATTCCTATGTTATGAATTATTTTTACTTTTTAGTTCGATCGACCATAAAAACGTGTTTTTAGTTTTTTTTAACATAATTTGTTGTTTTTTTTTATTAGCTGTTTTATGATGGTAGATTTTAAGTTTGAACCTACATGTTTATACTTAAATGGATTTAGAAAGATCTTCCAATGAAATTTCCCCGTGTGTAATTTAATTAGAATGTAAAAAATATTAACAACCATGCAGGTGTCGTATTTTTATTATTTAAATGTTAACTTATATTAATCTAATGTTTAAATTAAGCATAAAAACAATATCGAGTAAGTACTTTAAAACATTACTGCGTGAACCTTAAAATTATAAAGTTGTGATTTTACTTCTAAAAACTATTTTTTTTTATTAATATACTTTAACTATTATATAGTTATATGTACCCCTTTCTAACAATCATTATTGTTAAGACTTTTTAAAATTACGGATTTTAAAATTATTTAGAATGATTTCTTTACAGTTTCATGTAAATCGTGCAATGATGCGTCATCACCAGCACTCTCATTAGTCAGACCGCCCGCCCTTCTTGTGACGAGGGTGAGCAGCCATGCATACAATGCAAGTTTACACTGTCCATCGCATAACAAATAATAATAATATTTTGTGACAATTCACACAGCGTCATCTAGTCCCAAACTAAGTAGCACTTGTGTTATGGGCCCTAGACAACTGATATACTACTTATATACTTTTTTTGTAAATAAATACATATTATACAAGACAAGGAGTTTGGTCCAGAGGAATCATTAAAAGCAGTGACGTCAGCATTGCTAACGTCACTAGCTTCACTATTCGGCGCACTCATTGCAAACAATAAAACAACCAGAAACACACTAAACGATTTATTTTACCAGACACCAGAGGGCTATCAAAGTAATAGTTTTATAATCACAATTATAATAAAACGATAGATACTCACAAGATAGGATACACCAGTTCACCAGGTCTTAACCGCCCGGCGCTCAAAAAAAAAGTGATTTTATGATTTTACATCTAGTATAAATAACGTAGTTTCGTGCACCACCGAAATTAAAACCATAAGATGGCGTCCGGCGGAAAAACGTCAACGCACCATTTAAATTGCAACTTTTTTAAATGATTAATTTTAATTACAAAAATAATTCGTAAATTAATTAAACATTTCGAAAGTAATTATGAACAATTGAATTAATTTTTAAATCTTAATCTCTGATTTAACATTGTCTATCGTAGTTTCGCGCGCCAGCGAAAATAAAACCAAAAGATGGCGTCGGGAGGAAAAACGTCAACGCACCATTTAAATCGCTACTTCTTTAAATGATTAATTTTAATAACAAAGATAATTCGTAAATTAATTAAACATTTCGAAAGTAATTATGAACAATTGAATTTATTTTTAAATCTTAATCTCAGTTGAAACATCCGGCGGCGAATGTTTCAACTGCTAAACAACTCATAATAATTTTAGGTTTTATTCTAACGCAAAATACAGTCCATACATTCCAAAAATCATAACACTAATTAATAACTAACAACAACCAATTTATTCGACAATGATTGATTTCATAATCAGAACAATTACATTTGTTAATTACCATGGACTTGAATAGATGAGCGCTTACATATTTTAAATTATAACATTATTAAAGTATTATTATTTTATTTTTTGTTTATTGACTTGCGTCGACATACATAAACAACCAGACGCGAGACGGGAATCGAACCCGGGACCTCCGCAACCGTACCGAAGTGCGTTATACGTTACGCCACCTAGGTCGTCAGTTAGTAATGTTTCTCATTAGTTCAATAATTGACAAATATTGAAAAGGTAAATGGACTTAGGTACCATTTGTACAACGCACTTGTAATTGAAACATTGTCTCTTCTAAATTAGAAATATTTAATTTTAAATTGACTACTACTACGTACCAGATCGCTGATATCCCAGGCGCCGCGTACACGTAATTTTTGTTTACATCCGCGTAACCGCAATCGCTTTCTATGATTATCCCTTACGTGCCTACTATTTAGACGATGGGTCCGTCATCCAGGACCGTGAACACATATCGGCACCACTCTGCAACTTTTAATTTTTACGTGCATAGTGTTTTCATTACGCAGTTTGTCCAGTTGTTCGTTTAAAGTCACCGGCAAGTCGCCGCTCGGTGGCAAACTGGCTCCTTGTTCGAGAGTCTAAACATAGTGTAATGCGACTGTTCACAGTTATCTTTGTAGCACACGGGTGCTGCGCAAGACTCACGCTTATGGCGCGACACTAAACACTTGAAACACAAACCTGTACGTTTCACGAACTGCCACTTGTCTTTCTGTAACGCGTTTTTACATTCCGGCAAATATGTCGCGACGTGTGACAGGACTGACACTTATCGCTTGCAATGTTGTATAAGACTGCATGCGTACGATTCGCCAAATAGGCACTTTGTTGAAGAATATCGGCTTTCTTGTACGATCTTTAGTTGATTCGTCGGCAGGAAAGCAGTACAAGTCCTCAACCTCTTTTGTATAGCCAACTTGTATGACGCAATATAATTTCCACAATTTTGTCCTGTCACGGTCGCCAATTTTCTTGTTTATGCTCGAGATTGGAATTTCTTTAGTGAAACTCAATGTTTTTGTCGATTTTGTATAATTTCTAAATTATTACAGTAAGCAGTAACGAACCGTGCTAATCTTAGTTCGTAAGAAGAATAATAATAAATACCGTCCTTTGAGTTATAAATTTTCAATGAACAATAATAATTTTAATTATGCCCCTTTAGGAATCTTGTGAGCAAATAATATTTGTATGTATTTAGACGGTGCTACTTTCATCAGGCGCTTTGACACAAATAAATAAAAAGGGTTTATAATGCGCTCATCGTTAACTCCAAATTTGATAATACTATTCATAACTAGATGGCGCTTTTGTAGAATTAGAAAAGTTAAAAATGAATGTAGCCTTTTTCTTAACAATAAAGAAGAGGAACAAGAATGTTTTTTGAGCAATTTAGTGTAATAATATGACATTTTGTCAGGTCATTGATTTTAACCGCAATTTGCCGTAAAAAAGAAAATATTTGACAAAATCCTACATCGCGGTAACAATGTTTTTTTCGAATAGAAGTATATATACAATAATAAATTCAGACTTAATGGGTGGATTCTTGGATACGTAGGCAATGGACGCTCACTTGCGTGTTATTATTACTTTGACCAATTAATGATAAATTAATGATACTGCTTACTGTAATAATTTAAGTAAAAAAAGCAAACATGGTTTCATTAATGATAATGAAATCATGTTTGCTAGATTATGAATGTATCTGTATATATTATCTATATATATTATCTGTATATAAAATGTTTAAATCAATCAACACCCCTACGTATCCAAGAACCCACTTTTGTCGCTCTGTAAGAAGGCAAATTCATTTTGACCTTAATAGAGCTCTATTTATTGATGCCTGACGCAGTGCCAAGCTTTTTCCGCGGGCAGTTGGATAGTGGAAAAGAAAAAGTCGGAAAGTGGACCCCGGTAACCGAAAAGGAAGTTTGTGCTAATTTAGAGAAATAAAATAGAATCCAAATAGTTTGCCTCTTAGTGTATTTTAAGAACAGAAATTAAATAAGTACCGACGTATAAATTATCTAAATATAAAGCAAAGGGCCTGTTACAATATTAGAACCAATGCATTCATACAGCAATACATCAATGCTATTAAAGCTCCAACAAATCCAATTTATTAAGGTTTATGAAACGTTTTGGAATACGCATCTGTTATATGGTCACCATGGTATTCGGTACATTCGAAAACAAGTGAAAACGTCCAAAGGATGTTTCTTCGGGCTCTTAGCTACAGAAACGGTCTTGGACTTACGCTTACAGGTTATAGAAATTAATTTTAACGAACGCGTCTAAATTCAAAGTTATGTCTTTACAAACCCGTCGCAATCAAAATCATCTTATTTGTTTACTTAAACTACTTCACAGTAAACTAGATTCATCATACTTATCTACTAGGAATCATAAACATTAACATTAAACGCAATAAACGTATACCAGACAATACTTTGACATCACAAGTGTGCATAAATAAAACATCGTACTATAATATAATCCTTTATCAAGAGTGTGTTGTGTATTTAATGAGCTTTCGAAAGAGCATCGACAGTTGGGCATCTTTAATTCCAACTGTGGCGCCTTCAAAAATCCATTTGTTAATACTGCTTAAAAATTACTCTCCATAAATTATTTCCTTTTTATTTTCTCTGATTTTGATATTTACTGACATTATTTTTCTTTTAGATTATTTTACTACTGACTTTTAAATATAGATATTTTTAAACATTTTCCTATTATTGCGTTTTATATACTAGTGTTTTGTGATAGTATAAGTTTGATAGCAATTTAGATCAAGACAGTGACCATACGTATACTAATTATTTGTGATTGTTATTTATGTTGTTCTTTCCAATAAATACTTTTTTTTTAAATTTAAAATTATATATATTGGTATTAAGGTTTTTTTATGTATAATTTCATGATAAATATTTTCAATTTGATTTTGTTATTTAGAGTGTAGAGATTCTTGGTGGAATTTGATTTCATTTCTTAGGCAAATAGTTAAAGAAATAAAATGTAGCACAGCTAATTTCTAATACAGACCTGACAAGTGTGCAAAATTTTGAATTTTATTAATCGTTCTTAGTGGGTAAAAATTGAGTCCGAAAAATCCGTTTCATAGAAACATACAGGTCAAGTTGATAAAAGCGAAGCAAAAAGGAAGTATTTATTGCAAAACAGACGCTCGCCAAAGACAATCAGTTCAGTTGATATTCACTGAAGCAGTAATTCTCTCTTACTTCGAACATGTCAACATTTATAAATTGCGTTAATTTTAAACAGTTGGTTTTGTGGGTCAGTCAGGCCGCAGATGTTGTGATTTATACAATGTGAAGATTTAATTTTACTAATTATAAATGGCTAAATTAAATTTTATTCTTTCGTTTCAATATTTTGCGATAGGACAATAGCATACGGACTGTGCACAATATTACAACATCACCAGCAAGTTAATACTAAAACCACACAATGATATAATAAATATCTCAAAGACAACAACAGAAACTCATTTAACTCGTGATACTCTTCTAACGGAAATAACTCTATGTTTGTGGAAATAATAAAACAAATTAAGCTATAATGGACAAATTTGTTTTCTAAGACACACGCAAATATTTATCCTAGGGCAGTAAACATTTAAAAATCTTATACATATAACAATTGCTCAACTATTGACAGCTGTATTATATAAATGAAAATAATCGTTTAAATGTTTAATGTAATAAATAAAAATAATCAACAGTAGAGTACCTATAGTAACAAGATACAAATAAAAGGTACAGTACATAAACTGTGGGATGGTGGCGTGTTCTTGGGAAGCCCTGTCTTCAGCAGTGGACCTCGATGGGTAACTTTATAGTCATGTAGTGTTTGAGTTTGAGCTTCTCTCATTTACTATGTAGCCACCATATCATATTAATAAGGAACAGGGAAGCTCTGAAAAGTCATCATACATAATCGTCGGCCACGTCGCATATGTACTATCCATATCCACGAAGCATCGCCCTCAACCGGATCACATTTCTCGGAAGAGACTTCGGGCGATAATAATAACAACGTACATATTAAATCGACAACGCGACCACATGCTCACTGCGCAACGTCTCAGCCGGGAATGACCGCGAACGGCGCGAACGCGCGTATCTACGTCGCCTGCGGAGGCGGCAGTGCGGGACGAGGACTCGACCAAATTTCGAAGAAACGATAATCCTGTTGTCAAGCCATGGTTGAAATATTTAATTTCCAAGAATTTGTGTCGTGTAAAAACATCTGCATTTGTTTACTTTTTAAACGCTTCTGATTGGTCGACAATCCCCAGCCAATTCGTATATAAAGAGTACGAATTTTGAAATAAATTATTCAGTACGGGATCAGTACTCAATACGGCTTCCGTATTGATTCAGCTAAACCATCCCTGGTGTTGTTTCATTTATAACCCAAATGGTGACCCTCTGAAACACTGAACCCGGTCACCAAAGTGGTGACCCCGACGTGATCTGTCAGCCGACGTGATCTGTCAGCCGACGTGATCCGCCGCCTGGCGTGATTATATCACCCGTCACCCGACGCGGTCACTCCGCCCGTCAACCGACGTGATATATCAAGACACCGAACCTCTGCCCGAAATTCCCAAAATGGAAGAACAGAGCAACAGCACCAGCTATACTGAATCCACGTCGAAGCAAGCCGCCGGTATCTCCCTCACCATGAGGCTACCACCATTCTGGCGCGACACACCCAGGCTATGGTTCATCAGCTTCGAAGCCGCAACGAACGACCTGAACAAAGGCCAGTCACAGCTCGCCCAAATGGTAATCGCCCAGCTCGAACGCCAGGACATTGAACAAATAGTGGATCTCCTGTACAACCCGGCAGACAACCAGTACAACGCTATTAAGGAGAGACTCATATCAGCGTATGAAGAATCGGACAGCCGACAATTTCATAAGCTCCTCTCCGAAATGGAACTCGGCGACCAGAAGCCTACACAGCTACTTCGTCGCATGCGTAACTTGGCCCGAGAGAAGGTACCGGACTCCACCCTACGTCTTATGTGGACCAACCAACTGCCACCACACGTTCGCTCCGTGCTTGCCGTAAGCGAATCCTTCAGCAGCAAGGCAACACTGGAGGAACTTGCGCTACTCGCCGACAAAATACTGGAGCAAATCGCCGCATCCGAAGTCACAGCCATCAAGTCGCCTACAACCTTACCTCGATCACCACCGTCAGATACACAATATCTCATCAACGAGATACGAAAACTCTCACTAGAAATCGCCGAAATGAAGTCACAAAATCATCGCCGCAGTCACTACGATTCTCGCCGCCGTGATACTTCAACATCACGACAAACACATCATCATCACAGCAGAGAGAACTCGCCATCACAGTACTGCTACTACCATCGACGCTTCAATGAAAAAGCCAGACGCTGCACGACACCATGCGCATTCAAAAGAAACGCACAGAAAAACACAACGACTACATCGGTAAACTAGACCGAACGCTGACGGAGGCGGACACCAGCGTTCACAGTCAATCTTACCGCCTGTACGTCACCGACAAAAACTCACATTTATCTTTCCTGGTCGACACCGGAGCCAACGTATCCGTGCTACCAAGAAAGAAGGGACAACTTGCAACAACACTACCATTTAAGTTATACGCAGTAAACAACACGACAATTGCAACATATGGTGAGAAGACATTAACACTCGATCTCAACCTTCGACGCCCGTACAAGTGGAAATTCATTGTAGCCGACGTGTCTAAGCCCATACTCGGAGCCGACTTCCTTAAACACCATCAACTCATCGTAGACCTGCAGAATCGAAGATTAATTGACGGTGTCACACAACTAAAAGTCAAGGCCCCGCTACGAGTATCAAATACACCCACCGTGCGCAGTATCGACATGCCACAACCATACCACGACATTTTAGCAGAATTCCCTGGTGTCACAAGAATGTCATCGATGCACTTAAAGTCCAACATCAACGTTGAACACTACATCGAGACCACAGGACCACCTATACACAGCCGAGCACGTCCTATACCACCTCATCGCTACAAAATTGTCAAAAAAGAATTCGAAAACATGATAGAACAAGGACTATGCAGACCAAGTAAGAGTCCATGGTCATCACCCCTTCACATCGTCCCGAAGAAAAATGGTGACATAAGGGTATGTGGTGACTATCGCCATCTCAACGCCGTAACGAAGCCCGATCGCTATCCTGTACCTCGAGTCAAAGATTTCACTCATCACCTATCTGGAAAAACCATATTCTCTACAATAGACCTAAATAGAGCTTACCAACAAATCAACGTCAGAGAAGAGGATATTGAGAAAACCGCCATCATCACACCGATGGGCCTGTTCGAATTCCCTCGCATGTGCCCCGGACTCAAGAATGCCGGGCAAACATTCCAAAGGTTTATTCACGAGGTACTTCGCGGACTCGATTTCGTATTTCCGTTCATAGATGATTTGGCAATTGCGGGAACCGAAGAAAACCATAGGGAACAACTCCGTACTGTACTAAAACGACTAGAAGACCACGGAATCACTATAAACCCCGCTAAATGCAACCTCGGCAAAAGCGAAGTTCAATTTTTGGGCTACACCGTATCAAAAGACGGAATTAAACCACCGCAAGATAAAGTCAAGGCCATTACAGAATACCCCAAACCGAAAACAATAGAAGAATTACGAAGATTTCTCGGAATGTTAAATTATTATCGCGATCACATTCCCAACGCCGCCACTATACAAGCACCGTTGAACGCATATCTACACAACACCAAAAAGAAGGACAAAACAGAAATAATGTGGACCCAAGAAGCCATGTCAGCATTCGAGCAATGTAAAGTCAGCATCACAAACGCAGCTTTACTTGCACACCCATCTCATCATGCACAGCTGGCACTATTCTGCGATGCATCCGATAACGCAGCTGGCGCCGTTCTACAGCAATACATTAACGAATCATGGCAACCACTCGGATATTTCTCAAAAAAATTTACCGACGCGCAGAAGAAATATTCCACATACGATCGGGAATTACAATCGATATATATGGCAGTCAAACATTTCCGCAAAACATTCGAAGGAAGACAACTCATAATATTCACCGATCACAAGCCACTTACATTCATCATGTTAAAAATGCAATCAAACTCCGAAACGCCGAGACGAACACGACAAATTTCGTTTATCAGCGAATTTACGACAGATATACGTCTTATCAGCGGTAAACAAAATATAGTAGCCGACGCATTGAGCCGCATAGAAACGATATCCTGCCCATCTACAATCAATTATGAAGACATCGCCACCGCGCAAGAAAAGGACAACAACATTCCGCAGTTACTACAAGATAACAGCTGTTGTACGCTCAAGAAAATAATAATACCAAATACCAAGGTCGAGTTATATTGCGAAACATCTACGCCATACCTACGACCATACATACCGGAACAGTACAGACAAGAAGTTTTTAACGCCGTACATAATATTAGCCATCCCGGAACTCGTACAACACGCAAGCTTATTACGCAAAAATACTTCTGGCCGTCAATGAACAAGGATATCACTCAACGGACACGAACCTGTATACAATGCCAGAAAAGCAAGATACATCGACATACATTCTCGGAAACCTCTACTTTCCCGCCAAACGAGCGAATGCAACACCTACACATAGACATCGTCGGAAGATTGCCTACTAGCACCCAAGGGCACTGTTATCTAGTCACCATGATCGACAGAGTAACAAAATGGCCAGAAGCAATACCCACGGACACAATATCAGCTGAGCGAATTAGCGATATTGTTTACCAACATTGGATATCACGATTCGGATGCCCCACAACAATAACTACAGATCAAGGTCGACAATTCGAAAGTCAATTATTTCAAAATCTAATTAAAATAATGGGTATTAAAAAAACTCGCACAAGTCCGTATCACCCGCAATCAAATGGGGTCATTGAACGCTGGCATCGTTCCCTCAAGACGTCCTTGCGCGCAAAATTAAGCGACACAAACACGTGGTTGGAACAACTGCCTACAATATTACTTGGACTTCGTGCCGCGCTACGAACAGACACAGGTGTAAGTCCCGCCGAATTAACCTACGGATGTAACTTACGGCTCCCAGGAGATTTCTTTACACCAAGTACTTATACGACTATATGGATTATACTTACGTCGAAAAATTACGTGATATTATACAGGAAAACAAGCCACAAGCCATTACGGAACACCACAGCAATAATAAACGCGTATTCGTGCATGAAGATTTATACAAGTGCAGTCACGTGTTTATGAGAATAGATGCAGTCAAGAAACCACTTCAAGCACCCTATGAAGGTCCCTACAAAGTGCTAAGCCGAACAGACAAAGTGTTCTGTATACAGCTGCCTGGACGACAACCGAACATCTCTATAGATCACCTGAAACCAGCATACCTTTTAGAAGAGACCGAGATCACGGATACCAGAAACCTTCATAACCATACCTTCAAGTACCAGTACCACACCAAGCAGTGTTACCAAGCAAACAAATACTATACCGAACCCTGTTACCATGCATCGAGCCCAAGCACCAAGCGCCGCGATTACATCATCGCTCGCGGATCGCAAAACGACGCGGTCAGGACGCATTATCAGACCACCGGTACGTTTTGCTTGAAGGGGAGCACTGTAGCCACCATATCATATTAATAAGGAACAGGGAAGCTCTGAAAAGTCATCATACATAATCGTCGGCCACGTCGCATATGTACTATCCATATCCACGAAGCATCGCCCTCAACCGGATCACATTTCTCGGAAGAGACTTCGGGCGATAATAATAACAACGTACATATTAAATCGACAACGCGACCACATGCTCACTGCGCAACGTCTCAGCCGGGAATGACCGCGAACGGCGCGAACGCGTGTATCTACGTCGCCTGCGGAGGCGGCAGTGCGGGACGAGGCAGTGTCTCCATATGTAAATTGAGAGTTACCGTGTTGCAAGGGTGAAATTACGGTGTTTTTGAAAAAAAATACGGTGGATCAGCTAAAAGTGTACCGTGTAAATTACCGTGTCATTTTTCAACGAATAAAAACATTATGAACCAAATCAAGTCCAATTTTAATAAATTACTAAGAATATTTAAAAAAAAACATACAATATTAAAATTAATGTACTGCTATAAGTCTTTTAAGAACGCTCATTTCTGAACTGATACATGAGTTACAAAGTGCTATAAACTCATCCTTGGAATTTTTTTAAACCGTGTAGAAACTTTTTTCAGTTTACACCATTCAACTTTAAACTTTTATTTAAAATGCTTCCTTTTCTTTCCAATTCTAGCGGTTTTGATTGAACAAGTTGGTCTTGTGTCGCTATCAGAACTTTCAGTTTCATTGAACCGATATTAAGCTACTAGTAACACAATTCACTCACACATAATAATAAAACAAATATTAAACAAACCGAAAACACCTTTAAGACTTTTAATTTATTTCTGTTTGTATATGCGTATTCTAGAAAACACAACGTCATTTATTCATCACACTTAGGATTTTGATAATTACATTTCACTCCTTCCTGAATGCTTGAATACGGTCTAAAATAGTTTGCCAAGGTTTGGTAGTTTGAGTATGAAGAAGTAGATTATATTCGGGGATTCCAAGCAAAAAGAGCAGTGTTTTTATTACGAAAGATGTTAAGTTGACTGAGATTTGTTTTACGCAGTATGTGATGAATTAATATTGATAACTTAATTGTAATGATATTACGGTGACTTATGACACGGTAATCCCATATTACCTTGACGGTAGATTAAGACCAAATTACGGTGCATCTACGGTAATTACCGTGTATATGGAGACACTGGGACGAGGACTCGACCAAATTTCGAAGAAACGATAATCCTGTTGTCAAGCCATGGTTGAAATATTTAATTTCCAAGAATTTGTGTCGTGTAAAAACATCTGCATTTGTTTACTTTTTAAACGCTTCTGATTGGTCGACGATCCCCAGCCAATTCGTATATAAAGAGCACGAATTTTGAAATAAATTATTCAGTACGGGATCAGTACTCAATACGGCTTCCGTATTGATTCAGCTAAACCATCCCTGGTGTTGTTTCATTTATAACCCAAATGGTGACCCTCTGAAACACTGAACCCGGTCAACAAAACTACATGAATCATTGCAAACTGTAACTCCTACTGGACTGCACAGCTATTACACATTGGACAACAGTCACTGCATTATAAATTAAATAAATACTGTGATAACATTTTGACCTTCAAAATTATAATTCGCCATTGCTTGAATAAAGAAAACAATTCCCTGTGAAAAATAAACTAATAAAATTCGTCAAAAACTTACATAAAATTGTTTTCAGTAAAACGAGTTTCATACGATTGCATCAAGAGTTTCATCAAAGTTCATAGTCATTAATGAATTAGGTACATAGTGACGACAAGTAAATATGGTGTTTATTCAGATTCGTAGTTGGAAAATATAAACACGGATTTAACTTTAAATAACTTTAAAATGGTTATATGTATAATTATAAAACCTGAATTTGCTGTCGGTGCAAACAAAGTAGGTACTCGTGTAACTTTTATTTATTTATTAAATTACTAGCTGTGCCCGCGACTTGGGCAGCATTTTTTGGATGTATGAGGTAAACTTAAATTGGAAATTCAACCTACTAAGTCCAGCCTAAGCTGAACCCTATTTCATATGAGTGATGACATAAATCTGAGGTAAACTTAAATTGGATTCTGAAAAATCTGTAAATCTGTACTCCTAAGCTTGTAACCTATGTGTGAACAATACACGTTGCATTTTTATAGTAATCGTCCTTTTTATTTATTTCCACCTATATATCATCATGGTAGCAGAGCGTGGTTGATTGCTACTTGTGGAAATAAAAGAAAAATTGAAACGCAATTAAAACTAAGAAAACCTTTTTTAAACCTGTTGGCATGAAAAAATGAGCTTTAGCTTAATGCATATTTTAGCATTTTCTGAAATTTTTGTATCTTTCGAATTTTAAGTACATAATGATGGCAAATTTTTTATTTGATTGACTTATTGTTCACACCCCTGTAAGATATTTACTCTCTGCAAAAGATTAAAGGGGGTTAAAGAGTCGATTGTGATGCCAATGACTATTAATTTTGAAGTTGGCCTTTCAACATCACAAGCACAAGCTCACGACGATGATGACATTGATGATCTACAAATACCTAATATTTGATTTATCTTCATGAATAAACATACTTAAAAATTGCACTGCGTTTTTACATTACACTACCTACTTGCAATTATTTTCGTTTTTAATTCATTTAAACAAGACTTGGCATTTGGCATTTTTATTAGCATATTAAAATTGATCTAGCACATTTTTAGCATTATCTCCGCCAAAATCTAGCATTTATTTAATCCATTTACAAAACGGCAACACTGCCGCCGGCGTGTTTTGTTTGTCTTGTCAGTCATACGTTTTGAGGTTAACTGGAGTGGCACTGGCGTGCTCGATCAGAAATCAAGAAAATCGGAAAGAAGATGTCGAATTCAGTTTACAATCCATTTCATATCGACAGACTAACTAGTCTCTAGACTAACTAACTCTCTTCCAACTGGAAGAGATAACTATGCCAGTTAGAAATTTGCAGTTCAAGCATATTTCGAACTCGACGATTTATGGAGTTGTGTCACAGGTACCAATACAGACCAAAAAAAGGAAACCAAGGCGAAATCCAAGTTAATTTTGTTATTGGACATCATTTACGTACATGTTCGGAATGCAACTACTTGTAAAGAAGTCTGGGAGAGTTTGGAACAGGCTTTTGATGACAGCGGGTTGTATAGGAGAGTAGCCTTATTGAGAGACTTGTTAACAACTACATTGGAATCTTCTCGAAGCATAGATGATTATGTGAATAAAATAATGTCGACCGCCCACAAGCTCAGGAATATTAAGTTTGACATTGATGATGAATGGCTCGGTACACTGATGTTAGCCGGCCTCCCTGAAGCTTATAAGCCCATGATCATGAGACTGGAGAGCCCTGGCATCAAGATAAGTGCTGATTCTATTAAAACTAAACTGCAGGAAGTTCAATGCTCCGATAATTCAGCATTCTTCACAAGGAAAAAGGTCATTCAAAGAAATCAACATGATTCAACAAAGGCTTACAAAGGACCCCGATGTTATAATTGTAACAAGCATGGACACTGGTAAGAATTGTCGTGCTCCGAAATAGAAGAATGAAAAAAATACAGAAGGAAATAAAGGTTTTGTTGCAGCTTTTTCAGCATCCCTTCAGACAATGAATCCGGACCTGTGGTATGTGGACTCAGGTGCCACCATGCATATGACGAATAGATGTGACTGGATGTATGATGTTACAAGTTCACCGATACCCACCATAACTGTTGCCAGTAAGACACCGCTACCTGTGGAAAGTATGGGAAAGGTAAATTTATTGCTAAACTGTAATAAAGAAAGTAAAATTCAGGTAAGAGAGGTTTTATACATACCTAAACTTGCTGCAAACCCCCTGTCAGTCAGTGCTATGGTGAAAAATGGCTGTAATGTAAATTTTAAAGATGAAGGTTGTGATATCTTTGATAAAAATGGCAAGCTCCTGTGTTCAGCCACACTAGTGAACAATTTATATTTGTTACATAGAGAGGTAACCTAACCTGTCCTGTCTTGTTCAGATAACTTAAATGATTTTGTCCTGTGGCATAGACGCATGGGACACCTGAATTTTTCAGATGTTAACAAGCTGCCAGAGTGTGCTGAGGGAGTTCAACCATTCTTAGACAAAAATAAAGGCTCTATTACTTGTACTACCTGTCTCTCGGGGAAACAGACTAGATTACCCTTGTACAACATTGGTTCAAGATCTTCACAACCATTGCAGCTGATCCACACTGATCTATGTGGACCAATGGAACAAGAATCTGGGAGGTATGAAATATTTTATTACTTTTATAGATGATTATACAAGATGAGTGCATGTTTATTTTTTGAAAAATAAATTGAATATTGTAGAAGTTTTCAAAGATTACAAAAATAAAAGTAATTCGTTCTGACAATGGAAAAGAATACTGCAATAGAGAATTCGAAAACTTCTCGAATAAACATGCGATTGAACATCAAACGAGTGCTCCGTACTCACCCCAGCAGAATGGTCTTGCCGAACGGATGAACAGGACTCTGGTGGAAAGAGCAAAATGTATGTTGTTTGATGCTCAGCTCGAAAAACAGTTCTGGGCAGAGGCTCCTGCAACGGCACCATATATAATTAACAGATCACCCACAAAATCAATTAATGGTAAAACTCCTATGGAAATGTGGACTGGTAAGAAACCTAACTTGTCTAATTTAAAAGTATTTGGCTGTGAAGTAATGACACGTGTCCCAAAAGAAAAACGCCAAAAATGGGACTCCAAATCCAGAAAGTTATTGTTTGTTGGTTATTGTGAGTCTACCAAAGGATACTGAATACTTGATGTAGAGATGTAGTATTTCTAGAAAATGTGGAAAAATATGATAATAATATATACTTACCTTGTACATCCAACAACAGCAGTTCAGAGATATCTGATATGTCACATGAAGAAACTTGTAAAGAAGAATTAAAGGATAGCACATATCATTTTACTGGTGAGTAAAGTGAGAACTATCAGTCTTGCGAGAATGAAGATTCATCTTACATACCAGAGCAATCGATTGATCTCGAGTCACCAATAAGAAACATAAATTTACACCCACGAAGAGCTGTTCAGTATGCAGAAACAGATGACCATGATGTAAGTTACTTCTGTCCAATAGTTAATTCAAATGATCCACAAACAGCAGACGAAGCATTATCATCATCTCATGCTGACCAATGGAAGAAGGCTATGCAAGAAGAGTATGACTCGCTGATTAAAAACCAAACTTGGTCATTGGTTGACGCACCATCTGGGAAAAGAGTCTTACCATGTAAATGGGTCTATAAAACTAAAACAAATGAAAAAGGTGAGATTATCTGTTTTAAAGCAAGATTGGTTATCAAAGGGTAGGCTCAGAGAAAAGGACGTGACTATGATGAGACTTAGGCTCCTGTTGTAAGATAGATATACATCTGTTTGATTTTTATTTTCACTGGCTGCGAAATATAATTTAGAAATGTTTCAGATGGATGCCATAAGTGCTTTTCTTCAGGGTGACATAGATACTGGTCACAACCAGAACACTACAAAGAAAATGATCAAGTATGTATTTTACATAAATCAATTTATGGACTCAAACAAGCTAGCCGGCAGTGGAGTCTTAAATTGAACAATATTTTATTAAAAATTGGCTTAGAAAGATCACATGTGGATCCCTGTATTTATTATTTAGTAAATGAATCTACAACTATATTCATTGCAGTGCGGGTGGATGATTTCATATTCACAAATAATAAGGATAAAACAACAGAGATTAAAAACAAATTAAAAGAAGAATGCAGTATTAAAGACCTAGGTGAAATGAAGAATTGTATTGGCATAAACATAAATAGGAACCGAGAGGCAGGTATGATTATGTTAGATCAAGAAAAATACATTAACCTAGTATTGGACCGCTTTAATATGTCTGAATGCAAACCAGTTTGTACCCCGATAGAGGTGAATGCAAAATCTGAGATAAATCCTGAAGATGTAAACAAAAATATCCCGTACAGGGAAGCAGTGGGATGTCTGATATATCTGGCACATGTCACGAGACCTGATATTACCTATGCAGTTAACAAATTGAGTCAGTACTGTAATAATCCAGGAAATCAACACTGGCTTGGAATAAAAAGGATTATGAGGTATCTTCAAGGAACCAGGAATCTAAAGCTATGCTATATCAAAGATGACTCAAAGGAAATAACTGGGTATTGTGATGCTGACTGGGCGGACCCAGTGGATAGACGATCGTGCACGGGTTATATTTTTTTGTTTCAGAATGCTTGTTTATCTTGGAATTCGTGTGAACAACAAACCGTGGCACTCTCTACGGCGGAGGCCGAATACATGGCGATGGCGACGGCGACCCAGGAGGCCCTGTGGCTGCGGCAACTGCAGGCTGAGCTCGGTCAAGGCGAGGACAACGCACTACTCATCCACTGTAACAACCAAAGTGCAATAAGACTGGCATCAACAGACTGTTTAAACCAAAAACTAAACATATAGATATTCGTTTACATTTTCTTAGAGAAAACATTGTTAATTCTAAAGTTAAATTTAAATTTGTAAATGGTTACAACATGGTAGCTGATAACTTGACTAAAGGTACTACTTTTGAAAAATATTTGTTCTGTATCAGTAAAATGGGTCTTCGTTCTGTGGGGAATGTTGGCAAAATAAGAACGCAACCACTTTAATCATAAGTTGGCAACATTATTTATTAATCTGTATTCTGAAAAATCTGTACTCGTAAGCTTGTAACCTATGTGTGAACAATACACGATGCATTTTCATAAATCGTCCTTTTTATTTATTTCCACCTACATATCAACAAGTTTCAACATCAATATCTTATAAAAGTTACTTACAGTTAGTTATAACAAGTGTTATATGCAGTTATAAATATACTGGCACAATTCTCACAGCGCCATCTAGTTCCGAAGTAAGTACCACTCATAGATATAGAATTCTATATCTATGGTACCACTGATAAGCTACATAACACATTTTTATATCTTTGTTTTATCAATTTATTACATAGAGTACATATATAGCAATGAATACAAAATACAACCTTTTAGCTAGGGTAAAAATACATCAAATTTAAAAAAAAATTATTTTATATCCGTAAATGAAGAAATAATTTTTAAAATTATAAGTGCCATTTTCTAGGAACTTGCTGTCATGCACTTTAATGTATACTTATTTACTCGATCACTTGTCCAAGGAGTATTTACATGTAACGACATCTTTTCTTTGAAAATAAATAGAATACGTCGCCATCTAGCGGCAAATGTAAACACTACTTACAGTAATAGTGAGCAAAAGGAGCATATAATTATATCCATCATTTAGATCCGACATGCTATGTTTGCCTTAGAGTCCTTGATTGTATTATATTAGGGCCAAGCAAACAGTCAAATAATTTGTGGGATGGGGAATGCATCATTTTAGCATAGACTTGACTTCAAACAGGTTTATGAAATACAATACGTAATTTTATACGATCTTCTGAGTGTACTGTCTGTTACGTTTTCACGCCTAAATCGCTGAAACAATTTTGACAAATTTCGGTATAAAAATAGATTGGACCTTCGAGAACGACTTAAGCCTATATAGTAGCCACAATTTGTAATTTTATGAAAATGTTTTTTATATAACATAAAAATCAGTAAAATTGCTCTTTATTGAGGTATATGAGGCTACGAGTTTCTAATTATTTCATCGATGTTCGGATTTTTGTTGGTAATTGCAAGTCACTATCAGGGTTTAAACGCGAACGGTATTTACTTTTTATTGCAACTAGTTTGATAAATCCAGTTTTACATAAATATGTTGATGCAAATTATATTAAAATTCTGATGGTATTCTTACCTAAAATGCGTTATTAATTTGCCATGGATAACCAAAAATTTTGATAAGACTGAGTCTTAAATTGATTTCAAAGGGTACTTATCACTAATAAAATGTATCAATTACTTTTTCTCATTAACTTGAATAGTTGAACTGCATATGTCGTAGGAAAATAGATTACGAATCCAACCACGATCGTTTTCAGGAAATATCTTACTGAAAAATTAAAAAATTAGCGACCCCCACAGGGCTCGCGACCCCTAGTACTGTAGATATCTGAAATGTCTATAGAACAACTCTCGCCATTTCTGATATGAAAAATAATATTGAACTTAATAATTTTATTAAAATTCAATAACAATGATAAAATAATTAATTTAATAGCAACGAAAAAATATTTCTTGAGACATAATTTATAAATACGTCACCATGTTATTAAGAACATCAAAATGGCAACGGAACGTCGATTGGTTTTTTTTACACAGAAATTGATGATCTTTCGGATGAGCTTGGGTTTTTTGAGGAGATCGATCATACTAGATACCTAGGTATGAGGCATGCTGCTGCCACTGACTAGGCCAATCAGGGGGGCTTGCAGCACTGCATTATCTTAAAGTCTTATCCCTCCCCTGTTTCAAGGAACACACAAAACTTGGAAGTCTTATCATACTAGAAACCGGATTTTTCAATTTTTTTTACTGTCTTCGCCAGGTTTTTTGCATTGCAGCATGGCCATTTCGTGTTCCCCTATTAACGACGTGACTAAATATATATATACCATCCGGTAGTCTTATCGAACTAGGTTTAGTGTCGTCGGCTCTTAGACCATAAGAATTGGAGGCTATTTATTCCACATTGTAATAAACTGCAGCACGCATTTGAATCACTGTTATTTTTATTAGTGTAATTAAAGAGAAAATCATGTAATATCTTGTTTCGATTGCGATTTTTGAAATCAGTCTCAGAACTTAATATGCTAGTGTGGAGCATGTGGCGTAATGCGTACGGGCGTATTGCACCACGAGTCCCCTTCTCTAGGCTGAGGGACGCACGTTCCTGGTATATCTAAATAAACCTTCCCGGTGTTCCTTCACACGCCTTAAGTGCCGAGGTTGCGACGAAGTAGTCAGGCCGCGGCCCCGACTTTCTCTCGCTGTGGTGTCATAAATATGACACTTGTCTATTTCCACAAAGTGTAATTACATGAGAGTCGAGAGTATATAAACTTTGCACTCGGGCGGCGTCCGGCTGACTTGAAGCCTCAACTCAAGCTGCGCTATTACGTTTATTTATTTACTCATGTGCTATTACGGCGATAGCATCATACTACATAAAAAATGTAAACTTCAATATAAAAAAGGAAAACGTCAATGAGTCAGGATTCGAACTCAGGCGGATCCGATCAAAGAAGTTTTCACTTCAAAAACCGTTTTATATACTGCTTGAAATTTTATTATTTATGTTGCTGATGCGTGCAAGCGAAAAAGGTCTCGAGTCTCGAGGTCACTTGTTGATTTGTTGTTGTTGCGACACCTCCACGTCTATTTTGTATTCGATACCCATCATCAAACTCATGCATTTCCTCAAACAGCGAAAGAGTTCTTGATATGTCGAAGGCATTAAATAAAACAATATTATATTTGTTTGTTGTTGTATATTTGAAAATATAAAAAACAATTAAATTTATCCATTCACCTTACAAATTGTGATTTTTAATTATTGCATGAGCATACAAATCATAAAACCTCATAAAATAAGATCATAAATAAAATTTAATACATTTAAAAAAAGAATATTATATCAAATTAATAAAATTAGCAATTAACTTATTTGACAAGCTCTCCAAAAACGATTAAGATTTGTTTCTAATTTACACATTTTTAAACTATCCTTATTTTGTTTTCATTAAAATACTTGCATAAACACACATTATAAGCGGGGCGGGTAAAAATATCCAATTCGCGAACTGCTGTCTATTAGCGGTACCTATTTAAATGTGCTTAGTCTAAAAGCGGCAGAAAGTTGTTTTACTCTATTGGTTTACACTTTACAGTTCCTAATTTTTGTTTAGACTCAATACCATTATTATTCTTCTACATAAATAATAAATTTAAGGAACTATAAATTTCGTCTTGTTAAGGTTTTCATGCTGATGACTCATAATTTAAATATATATAGTTTTTAAAATAATTCAGTTTTGACACGACTTTTGACGATTGAATATCTTTTTAAATTATTTTGTATTAAATATTTTTTTATAATAATAACAAAAATAAGAGAATTCGCCTCTTATTTTTATATTCATGTATTAATGTTCCGTCCTGAAAAGATATTCTTCTCCAAAGTTGGCAGTCAAAAATACCCGTTAGAATGATAGCAAAAACCAATTCAGCTGGTATCATCAAAAACCATAATGTTGCAAAAATTTGGAAACCGATATGTCTTATCGACTACAATAAATATGAGAAAGGTGTTGACCGTGCTGACCAATAAATATCTCTCATATTATTCGATTGTACGGCGCACAAAAAAATTAACAAAGAGAACAACGACGTTCTTGATAAAGGGAGATATTTTTATCACCTTTAGAGTTATTCAAAGTTTAAATCCCAACTCAAAATAAAAGTTATAACAACTTTTTACAATATAATAATAATAAATGTGTTTTTGAGCAACCTTACTATATTTTTTATTTGACATGGTACACTTGGAGCAAAATACATTGAATTAGTTTTAGTTTCATTTAATCTAGCAACATTTTTACCTGTGTCCATTAACGGTTTTACTTTATCAATAAAATAATCGTTAAATTTGGTGGCAATATCTTTCGGATTTGTAATAAATGCATTATTATTTAACTTTATAGTATTAATTGAGTCTTTAGGCACATTTTGTTTAGAATTATTTGCCAAGTAGTTTTACTTTTATTTTTTGAATTATTTATTTTGTAGTTATTTTGTGATCGTTTTGTCAGTTTGATAATTTTTTTGAGTCGTTTACAATAGTTACCATACATTTCTTTATTTATCCTATTAGGGTTACATCTATAATTCCATAATAAAGTTTTATTTTTTTTGCTGCAAGTTTTAATACCTCCAGAAATCCAAATGCTTTATCAAATGCTATCTGGCAAAGCATATAAAATTTATAGTGAGCTATTTGTCTAACATCAGTAGCAGTTATATACTAAGAATTATAAAACAAGGATGGTCTAGCTACCAAGCTCATATATATATATATATATATATATATATATATATATATATATATATATATATATATATATATATATATATATATATATATATATATATATATATATATATATATATATATATATATATTATATATATATATATATAATTAGAAATAAAATAAAAAAATTATACAAAATTATAAATTCAAAAAATAAAATTAATTACAGTGGGTCCATGCCCAGGGTTTTACGGACAAGTGTTTCAGCAATCTTATTAAATTGCTCGCGATCTTCTCTCCACATTTTTGCTGCATCAACGTTTGCCCCACTTTCGTCATTTGGTTCTTAAACAAAAAGGAATAGAACATCATGATTTATAAATGATTTTATTATTTAAGATGCACAAGATACTTTATTGTCAGAACTTTGTACATACAAAGATGGTTTACATTAAATTGTTTCGATGGTTTACCCCTTAGGGTGTACAATATTATTTTATTAAATAACATAGAAATTATTACCAGTCATTAATTAAAACATTAAGTTATAGTTATGTAATTTTGTTGTCTATGGTTTTATTCACTTTAAATCACGAATACATTTATTTATCATAAATATATAAAGTAATAATAGTTAATTTGACCCACAATTCTCATAGGATATATAGTCTATTTAATAAATATATATCAACCTATTTCTAATTTAAGTAAAATATTATGAAACCAAAATACAATAAATAAAGTAATGTATGTTATATAGGAGTATACTTTAATTTTCACTAAAATACTTTAGTTTTTACCTTCTATATAACCAATAAATTATTAGGAATTGCAAAAACAGATGCAGTTATGATCAGTGATAACTGGGACACATTACCACAAATGTTTATTTTTATTACCTTATCAATAAAATAATAATGGTATAATATATGTTCTCATGTTATCTAAAAATGTAACACCATAAAATTTATACATGTATCGAAATGTCGTCTATATTAGCAAGTGCTGATATCTCCTAATAGTTTATTATCTCATAGAAAAGACAATGTGGGTAGATAGAGAGATTTTTTTAAGTATTATGCACAATTATTCTTACCAGCCAACATACTGACAACCGACAGAAGTATTTTTTCAACACTTTGAACTGGAGACCATCTCTCTGAACTACTCTCATAACCCATTGGGTCATCACCAGGCGCGTGGAGAATTGATATGCAGACTCTGCCATCAGCATAGACTAAAAAAAATCACACATAATAAGGTTTAGTAGCTACAATGCGCATCAGTGGTCTTACAATATTATATCTTCGAAGCGAAATATTTTTAATATTTGCAAGTAATTTTGGTCTGATTTTGATGTGTCAGCAAATTATATGTTCAGACTTGAGGACTGGCACTCCTCCTCCAGAGGCTCGACCCTCCCCTTAGAAGGAACAGACAACTCACACACCATGCTTGTTTAAGTAGATTGGCGGCTAATAATCATAATGTAAACAAATACACTGGTCCTTATGATGTTTGGTGTGTAAAAAACAGCATCATTTGTTATTGCATTGATAACAGTGTCTGCTGATAATATCAAATCGCCTGTTTCCAGCCAAAGTTCGTGTACGTCGGCTCTGAACTATAGCAGCCTAGTTATATGGTCTAAGAGCAGACGACACTAAACCTAGTTCGATAAGACTACGGGATGATATATATATTTAGTCACGCCGTTAATAGGGGAACACGAAATGGCCATGCTGCAATGCAAAAACCTGGCGAAGTAAAAAAAATAGAAAAATCCGGTTTCTAGTTCGATAAGACTTCCAAGTTTTGTTTGTTCCTCGAAACAGGGGAGGGATAGGACCATAAGATAATGCAGTGCTGCAAGCCCCCCTGATTGGCCTAGTCAGTGGCAGCAGCATGATAAGCGACGCCTCATACCTAGGTATCTAGTATGATCGATATCCTCAATAAACCCAAGCTCATCTGAAAGATCATCAATTTCTGTGTAAGAAAAACCACTGCTGCATTTTCGAAACAGTGGAGAAAGTGGTTGCTGCAGTGATTGAAGGTCGCCCTCCGCGCAACTGCATTCGGCGTTTCAATTCAGTTTTGTCAGCAATAATTATAGGTTCCTTTCGTTTTGTACTGATAAAACTACGCGTGCTACAATCACGTACGAATAATTTTCTGTTGTTGATTATTTAAAAAAATTAAATCGGCATATTGTATGTGATATTGTTCGACTTTTCAGCCATTTTCGTTACGTTGTTTTTAATTTTTTCTCAAGTCTTCCGTAACATTTTGAAGTAAATATTTCTTTTATAAAATAGGACTAAATGTCATTGTTTCAAGGAATGAAATTCTATTAATTATTCCAAAGTGTCGGATTTTCAGCCGTTTTTTGGATATTTATTATTTTGCATGGCACATATGGATCTTTTCCGCTTTATTTTTTAATCAAACCATGATACGTATTTATCATCGCGGAGATAGTTTGAACGAATGGAAAGTTCTGTACCCGAAACATGAAGTTTTCCTGGCTGTTTGTAGGAGAAATCGAGTCATCGACATTACATTATAATCCTCCAGCTGTGCTATTATATTCACAACAATTCGAAGAATGTTCATACGCTACACAGAGATCCAAATGGTGCTTTACTGCTTCAAGAGAGTGATCTAGTCTTATTAAAATCTAATTTAATAAGGCCATTGCAATGGCTGTTAGGAAGAAAAGAGGAGATTCATCCAGGTATTGATAATATCGTTCGTGTTGTAACTGTTCATACTAAATCTGGTCTCTTTAAAGGATCTGTCAATAAAATTTGTCTTTTGGCCTACACTAATTAATTTCATTATACATTTATTTATATTTATTTTATATTAGTTATAGAATATTAGGATTATTTCTTATGTATAATTTATCACACTCTTATTTATATTTATTTATCTTAACCACTCAGTCCCATTCCTGTAAATCTTGCATAAAGGGTATTTGAAATCCCGCTTCCTGATTTTTGTTTCCAACAATTCCTCCGCGAGCGGACCTGAACTGAACTGGGCAGGGGCGCAATCAAGGTCAGTGCAAATTTTTTTGCCCACTGCAAGGTATCGCGTATCTCTAACTAGTGCTCCTCTCTCCTCCTCTCTCATACAGTCCACAGCTCTCGGGCTATCTTGCTCATCCCTGTACGGTGCAATCTCGGTCTGTGACCGGTACATACAGTATCTATCGGTTTATTCCTTTAAAAGCTTAGCTAGTTGTAACTCTATCAGCTTACTGTAACTTCTAAAACTTGTTTTATATATAAAACTTATAGCTTAGTCTGGTATGGTCATATAATGCTAAGAGAAGTAAAGATGGATGGATGAAAGATTGCATAAAAGATGATATGGTGAAAAAGAGTGTGATGCTGAGATCTATTAAAGGAGAGCGGAAGGAGAGAACATGTGTCGACCCCTCATAGTTTGGGATAAGGGCAGCAACAAGATATATTAATAATACTTACTGTTAGGATGAAACATTTCACATATGAACTGCATTTTTGGTGGGCTCAATGGGTAGTCTGGAGGAAATGTCAATTTGGCAGGGAATACACCACCTTCAAAGCACGTACCTTCCGGTCCCCTACAAGAGAAAGAAATATAAAATATTATTTTGAAACAAATTAAATGTGTGTATATTAAGGTATATATATATATATATATATATATATATATATATATATATATATATATATATATATATATATATATATATATATATATATATATATTTTTTTTTTTTTTTCATACAAAACGGCAATTTCATAGGTAAATACCTAATATATTTATTCACATGTGGCCTAATTTACATAAAACCTACCACTATTTCATGTGTATTGCAAAGAAATATATCAGTCAGCACAAAATGGAGAACAATAGTTAGTGTGTGTAATTTGATTAGTCATGGTAGATTTGGAATAGAGATCTTTAAATTTGTAATTGCTTGACACCTGGTTATTTTCATATTTCTATTATATGGGTGATTATACAAAAGTGGTAACTCTCGTTTGTTTACTATAGTTATTAAATCAAATTTCTACAAATTCGGGTGTTTATAATAGCTAATTGTATCATGTATGGTTATATCAGATCTGTATCATTTATATTTAGGTAATTATAATTTTCTGATTCTCATTGACATCCTATTAGCTGCAGTATCATCCATGTCTTGTATTATTGCTTGTTATTGTTGTTGGGTCGTTTTAGTATAGTGATACTGGAGGTTGGAAATAATTTTGATACAGCAAAATGCTGGGTAACCAACCTCATTTGTCAAGATTAATAAATGTTTTTTCCTTTCTTTCAATTTATGAAAGGTTAAAAAGATTGTTCTAACATAATGATCAATAGACAGATAATACTTTAGATATTGTATATTACATAAATGTAATTTTCATTGAAAGACCTATCAACAATATTAAGCAATGGGTGGCCTTATCTATACAAATAAATAAAATTGGAGGGTCTGTTTGTAATATTAAAATAACCGCTTTTTACTAAGTGCATTTGGATGTATACACGGTACATATACTAAAACAACATTTTTTACAATTTTTGTCTGTCTATCTGTCTGTTTGTCGGAACAAACGGCTAATCTCTGAAACGGCTGGACTGATTTTGACGTGACTTTCACTGGCAGATAGCTGATGTCACAAGTAGTAACTTAGGCTACTTTCATTTTAGAAAAAAAAAAATGGTTTTAGCTAAAAGTGATCAATTTCGGATTTTTTTAATCCAATTTAAGTTGACCTCGGATTTATATCATCAATCATATAAAATAGGGTTCAGCTTGGGCTGGACTTTGCAGGTTCTAATGCAATTTGTATATTACATTAATTTATATTTTTTGGGGTTATAGGATTTGTAATCCAAAATAAACCATAAGATATATCCGAAAAAATGCTGCCCAAAGTCACTATTCCACGCAGACGGAGTCGCGGGCACAACCACTAGCTAAATAAGGGGACACACTACCAGACAACCGGGAACAGGAAATCAATAATTTATAAAAGTTGCTGGTGGTAAACCAATATACTAATTTCATGATAATGTTATATTGATATTCAAACACAATTTATGGTGGAAAAATAATGTAGCACCAATAGGCTCCGAATACAAAGACAGCTAAACTTTTACTGATTTTTTGTGATAGCATATACAGAGTACAAAAATATTATATAATCTCGTGATTACTTATATGCTTGCAATAAATAATTAGAATTTGCTACTTTACAAATTAAAATATTGAAAACAGAGAATAAAATACAAAAATATTCATAATCTATTTCTCTCCAACTCACCCATACGGGTGGAGTAAAGATAATGAAACCTGTGGCCGGGTCAATCTGTCATAGAAGACAACAAAATAACGCTAAGTAACCACCTCTGGCCTATATGGATGCTGCCATATGAACCTTGTGTTGTATTCCAGTATTGGTGACCCAGGTTCTAGTATCCGTATGCAGACAGCAGCGTGTTTGCTGTATCCCTAGTATCACAATCACCCATGGGTGTGGCTATTGGGTGAGCCATCAGCCTATTTGCTGTTCCTCAGCAATAAAAAAAATCTAGTTGGTTGATCTAGATTGCATTTGTACATCACAAAGGGCCCAATGTGAAAACTTCTTGTTATATATTTTTTTACAGTTTTTATATTGAAAAGGGTATGTAAATTTTTCTTATGGCCATCAAGGTAAATTTGTAAAAATAACTCTGTGTTATAGTTTTTTTATTAATCAGGAAGAGCAGACAGGCTGACAGCACAATTATAACACTATTTCCTATGGATGTTTGCGACTCTAGGGGTACCGCATACTTGCTGCTGTCGTATAGGGGTCCAGGAACCTAGGTCACTGGTGCCGGAACACAACATAAGGTTATTATGACAGCAAATTTATAGACCAAGGGTGGTTGCGATTCAGACGGGATTCAGGCCCTACCATATAGCTTCGGATTTTTGTGGCATTTTACAACAGGCTGAACCCGGCCGCAGGAGTTAGTAATCTTACTTCACCCTTGCACGGAGTGTGTCAATGTGTTACACTTTACCAAATATTGATAATAAGGCCACAAGGTCCCACTGTTGTTGATTGGGCCACCCTCTGAGGGAACGGACAATATACTTGTCCATGGCATATGGCGGATTACACATCCCAGTGATATCAATATGCAAGCTTCCTCACAATGGTTTCCTTCACCATTCGCACATGGAAATTATGCTGTAATATGCACATTAGAGGAGGAAAACCTTAGCTGTGTATGGCACCATGTAATTCGTACCCCGGATCTTTAGATTGGCCTCCGAGTTTAGTACCACTGTGTGCAAATAACAAATTTATGAAAAACAACTTAATTTATAATTTGCAATTATTAATGCATAATCTTAATAATTTTATCATCCATTATTAATAATAATGAATACAAAAACTTACGAAATATATGTCTGTTTCACAAGTTTCTTATTTGCAGACAGCGACAATATACTCCAAATTTAATCAAATAAATTGCTGCATATAAAAAAATTATCAAAGCTTGAATAAAAATCAATAAATACACTGCACTCAGGCTTACGTTATTAATGCCTCCCATTCGAAAAAGTTTTCTTCACTAATTGGCCCCGCTATTATCCCTTCTGGAGGATTGACTGTAAGTTCTAGAAGATAAAAAAATATATATATACATAGTTACTAGTCATATTTATTTAAAGGATAATAGCAAGATAATATAATTAAACTTACGTTTATATTCAGCCATCAATCGCCTCAATGCCGAACCAGCCATTTCTAAAGATGAATATTGATACAATTACAAATGTGTGATATAAAGATAAAAGTAATATTAAAATTATTTTTTATTAATTAAAAGGATTAAAGGAACATAGGTACTATTGATTTTTTAAATTTATTAAGACATAGTTCACGACGAATCCCAGCTTATTACAGTGTTACCAACTCACGAAAATATTTTCCATTTAATTATAATCACTTAATCAGTTTAATCTTGAGTTAAAAATCCCTTAAATTCCCCTAACAAAATAATAATAATAAATTTTCTTTTTTGTACAACACAAAAAAAAACAAAAGGAAAATAATGTCAAGATAAGAGAGTGTCAGCAGGGCATTGCCCATGCTTAGCAACAAGACTAGGAGAAGACTATTATAAAGGAGAATATGGAGATCAAGAAGTGAAGGACTACTGTTAGTGTTCGGAAGTGCTGTTTGGCAAGAGTAAGATTACAGGCTTAATAAATTCTATTGAGAAATAAATAATATTATTGAAAAGTTTTAAATAATAAATAGCGCCAAGATTTTTTCCTGAGTTTCGAAATTATTAATTAAAATATTTGGTATAATATTGATGCGAAAATATTGGTCTTCAAAAAACTTTTTGTTTTGAAACTAAAGTTGTCGGAAATTTACGTATTTACAAAAGTGTTTCTTATGATATTTTTTCCATTAATGTTTTCACCATAATTCCAGAATTACAAGTATCGTAATTTAGCAATTGCGGCTTTACTAGGAATAGGATGAATTAAATTTTGAACCACATCAAAAATTCTGACAACTAATAGTTGTGACCTATTCTAACAATCATAGTGTGGTGGAGTGTATGATGGGTGTTTTAGAAATAAAACTGCATTGATCTTCACCTGTTGTTTATTTTCCAATTGCTCTGGGTTGAATGCCTAAATTTTTTGTGTTTTGTGTAAGTGTGAAGCTGTTGTTGCTCTCTGTTGGAGTGCATCCTTGACCTTGGACCAGTCGATGTTTGACTTGGTCTTCAGCGTCTGGTCGGTCAGAGGGCCTAGTTTGAGGACAACCTAGCGTTAATCGGAATCGATATCATCGTGAGATTTGATTGAGCGAAACTGGAGAGATATGCACTGCAGTAATACCAAATCAAGAACGTTGGAGTAGCCTCCGGTAGCCCAATTGGGCGGGTATCGGGTAGGCTTAATGGGAACTAGGATGCCGAAAAGCAATTCGTCAGAGGGATTGAGGAGAGTTCTACCGTTGGGATTGGAACTGGAGTAATTCCAGCTGGGGTGTTTGCAGTTTAGGTCACCTGCAATAAAGACCGATAGGCCTAAACTGAAGAGATCACGTCCTTTGTTTATATTTATAGTCAATGGTATGGTGACCTTAGCTATTCATTCAACTCCGCATTCATAATAATAAGAAATAGTACGAGGTTTCGCTAGCCGCTAGATAAACAAATAAAAAGGATTAGCTAGATTGCGTTACTCAATTTTCTGTTTCTTTTCTGTTTTTTTATTGCTCTGGGACTGCAGACAGGCCGACGGCCCGTTTCGAATTTAGCAGTTACCGTCGCCTATAGGTGTTTGCAACGCCAGTGGCATCGCGAACACGTTGTTGTCCCATAAGGGTATAGAAACTTGGGTCACTAATGCCGGAATACAACACAAGGTTATTATGGCGGCAATGTTAAGACCAAAGGTGGTCGCCATCCAGACGGGCCCGAGGCCCTACCACGCAGCTGGATTGGGTTGTTTGGTCTCCTTTTACGACAGGCTGACCCCGGACACAGAGAAATAAAAATTTAAGATGTAAATATAAGAAGCCATAAATCCCTAAATACCCCTAAAATGTAACGCCCATAAGATACCATCCCCAGATTTATTATCCCATAAATTTAGGGATTACCCTAAGTTGGGAACCCTGGCTGATTACTTCCATGACGACATTGACAGATTGATATCATCACTGACAGCTTACATTCGTTATGGTTTGGATACTAGGTTATTATTACAAATTATTATTAACATTAGTAATTATTTGAAAAAATTTAATATTATATAAATGTTTTTCAAAAGTAATTCTATACTTTCGAAAACACTCAGTATAGAAAGATTTACAACATGGTATATACATAGTTTTTAATATTTTCAGAAAGTTGATTTTTTTACATGAATACATATATGACACGAATGACATGATTTACACGTCATTTGCAACCATATAATTTTGAAAAACTATTTCGTGTTACGCATTGCTATTTTTATAGTATCTGTGTAAATAAGGTGACCAACTATTTTTTGTTTAAAAAGAATACACTTTGCAAGTATTTCTTATGTGAAAAAAAGAAGAAAAAACGATAAAAACTTTATTTTAGATACCATCTCTTTTTACAGACGTAATTTTGACGTTGTTAGAAAAAGAGGTCTCTAGTATCTATCTATCTCTCCAGGTACATAATACGGCCTCTCAATTTGCCGGAAACGGCAGCCATATGTGCGCGCGAAATTCAAATCAATGTCAAACTCGTCTCTGGTGTTTGCCCTGTCCTCTGACGTGCCGGAAACGGCAAGCAATATGAGCGAGTGAAATTCAAATCACTGTCAAAATAATTTTAAATATTATATTTAATAAAATAGAAATAAAATAATCTAAAAAAATGTTTTAGAAATACAAAGGAGTATAAAATTATACAAATAAGTACTTTCAGAGTACAGGATTTGAAAAGAGTACGGTTTGCGAAAAAAAGAGTACAAAACTCAGTAAATGAGTATAGTTGGTCACCTTAGTGTAAACATAATGGATGGCGTTTATGTCAGGTTGAACTATCCAGAAGGCATTTTAAGATGGTCATTTTAATTGCATATTGCTGTCATAAAGTAATTATTTTTCAATGCCAAAAGCATTGTAGTCAATATTAAAAACCAAACAAATTAATATTATATTTATATTCTGTGGAACAGATTTATAAGAAGTAAGTAATGGAAGCTTAAAAATAAAATAACAGAATAACGGTTTATGTTTTCAGTTAGATATTTTTTTAATACAAATTTAAAATATCGTTCCAAATGAATTGTATTGACGTTAATTATCAGAAAACTTATGAAAACCTTGCTTCTACACCAACGAACTCTTCAATTAACCCCCAGGTAATTAAATGCCCCAATATTTATAAAAATAATTGTACTCAATATTATTCTTTTTATTAGTAGTACCTGAAATTCTAAAAAAAAATAGGAATAATTTGGTAGGATGTAGATGTGTGTCATGACTAGACACGTACGAGGTAGTAAAATGGCTTGGCTACCTTTTTTTTGGGAGGTGGAAATACAAATTACGTATATCCCGCCGGGAAGGAACTTGCGGCGGGGTAGAGTACGACTCCCCGTCTCTTCTCTAACCTGGGGGACGCACGTGTATTCACCACCCATGTTACTTTATTTGTCTTGAATGTCAGGGCCATTATGAACTGGTTAGGCTGTGGCACTGATTTGCGATGGCCCGCTTTCGCGATCTTCTTCCTGGGCGGAACGAACTCGTCGCACCTCCTCTCAGCAAGCGCCTGGGCTGTCTGAGGAATTCTTATTTCCGGCATCTTACATGACAATACGAGGCGATATAGAGCAGTTAGAAAATATTATTTTGTCTCAGACAACTCGACAGTGACTACGGACGTTAAGGCATTCGGACCCCGTGGGATCGGGGTCGATCAGCCGTGGCAGCGTACTCGGAGACGCGCCTCCTGTGAGGTGTGTTTTCGGCTCGACCGCTGCATGGGGAACAATTGAGAACCGCCACGAATGGCAAGAGTTTTTTTAATTGGGGTCTATCGACATCACCGGCAGTGGCGTAGTGAGGGGGGGCAGGGGGGGGGGCATCATGCCCTGGGCGCTACTCACAAAGGCGTGCCAAATGGTCAAAAGCAAAACCAAAATTGCTGGATAATTTTTATTTTTATTATTATTGATTGCTGGAAAATACATATTTTTAAATTTAGTGCCAGTGTAATAGTATAATAATGTTAATCTATACAAATAAATAAAATTGGAGGGTCTGTTTGTAATATTAAAATAACCGCTTTTTACTAAGTGCATTCGGACGTATAAACGGTACATATACCAAAACAACATTTTTTAAAATTTTTGTGTCTGTCTGTTTGTTCCGGCTAATCTCTGAAACGGCTGGACTGATTGTGACGGGACTTTCACTGGCAGATAGCTGATGTAACAAGGAGTAACTTAGGCTACTTTAATTTTAGAAAAAAAAAAAATAGTTTTAGCTAAAAAGGATCAGTTTCGAAAATTTTAGTGACTAATTTAACTTCACCTCCGATTTATATCATCAACCATATGAAATAGGGTTTAGCTTAGGCTGGTTTTGTAGGTTCGAACGCACGTATTCCAGAGGCGCATGGCGTAACAGTTGCATTCGAAGACACTGATTGTTTGCGTATTTCATTTATTTATATTTTAGGGTTTATAGGGTTTGTAATCCAAAATAAACCAAAAGATATATCCAAAAAATGATGTCCAAAGTCAATATTCCACGCGGACGGAGTCGCGGGCACAGCTAGTTCGTAAATAAAAACGAAAAGGAACAGTAATAGTCTAAATCAAACTGTAATAATATATTCATAATAGAAATGGCACGTCTTTTCTAATTTCTTTGAACTAATTCTAGATGATCATATACATTTTTGTCTCAAATTTAATGCCTAGCTTGAGCCCATGACTTTATTTTATTTTATTTATTTATTAATTTGCCAGTATATTTTACATAGGTATGGTTTTCTAATGGGGGGGGGGGGGGGGGCTAAAAAGGTATTGATACCCCGGGCGCGGGTTATGCTCGCTACGCCACTGTTCACCGGTGAAGCCGATCCTATTCTAATCTACTACCGTTTCGGAATGTGTATAGCTGGGGGAGAAGAAATGGCGATAGAAACTTCCCCGCAACACATCAATTCTACGTGTAATTTTGTATTGTCTATAGGCTGGTGAATATTTTTTTTCTCAAAAGCTACACGACTCGACAGCGACTACGAATATCAAGGCATTCCAACCCCGTGGGAGCATTAAATTTTGTGTTCTTTTTATATGGTTTGGCTATAGAGTTCTTCAACCAATCAGAAGCGTTGAAAATGTTTATATTGGTATGAGACAGTGAGACTAGTTCCCAGTTCCAAGCAATTGCTTGTGGCCTCGTCCCGCGCAGCCGCCTCTTTCCGCAGGCGATGTAAATACGCGGACGCCAGGCATGCTCGCGCCAATCCTTGATGATATTAATGTCGTCGCCCGAATAATCTGGTCAAATTAGACCAAAAAATAAGAGCAAAGCTACCTAAATTCCCACCAAGCTGAAAATCAGTAAGATTGTTTAAAATATATTTAAAAATAAAATTTGAAAATCGTTATATCTCAAAAACGGTAGCTCGTGTCGTAGGAAAAAAAGTATTGATACATTTTTTGTAGATAATTTTATGATCTACAATTTTTGTCTGAAGTATTTTTATGATAAAACTTACAGTTTTGCTGAAAATCGTGAAAAACTTATTTTTTTCACCTTTGACCTTGAATTAAAAAATTCCATACAGGGGAAAGATGGGGAACTTTCAAATTTTATTTTTAATCATATTTTAAACAATCTTACTGATTTTCAGCTTGGTGGAAATTTAGTCGAATGTCTAAACTGACCGGACAAAGCCTCTTCCGAGAAATGCAACGCAGAATGAGGGCGATGCTTGGCGTGGATAGAAGATTCGCGCGACGTAGCCGACATTGATATAACCACAGTTTTTTTCAGAGCTAATCCCTTTTTCTATGTATTGTCTCTATATCTATTATGCGGTGGCAACAAGTTTTTAAAACAAGCCTAATTAAATATGATTTAAAAATTACATATTTTGTATCTTATGGAATCCTTAATTACTTTTTTATATGAGCACAAACAGTACTATTGAATAATCTAATATCCATACTAATATTATAAATGTGTAAGTAACTCTGCCTGTTACATTTTCACGCCTAAACCGTTGAACCAATTTTGATGGATTTCGGTATAGAGATAGATTGGACCTTGGACAAGGACATAGGCTACTTTTTGTTGGGAACTTGAAGGGGGTGAAACAGGGGTGAATAAAATAGAAATAAACAAAGCGCCTGTTTCAATATTAGGAGCAATGCGTTTAAACGGTATCAATACTATTAAATTTCCAACAACGAATGAGATATCGGTCCAGTACAAAATATTTTTTGTTTAGTTTTCCGGGTCAGCTAGTTTATGATACGTCTGTGTTGTATTTATTTTCCAAATATAAATCAAATGTTAATTTTGGTTCTAGGGTTATTCTTTAGATGATTCAACGAAGTTTATGTGTGATTCTTGTAAGAAAATATTCGATAATGCCGTTGCTTTATGCAACCATAAGAATATGTATCACGATGGAGAGGGGCTCGATGACCAGTTTGATTCCAAGTCATTTGACCAGGCATGTTACTTTTTATAGTTATTTTAATCATTAGCGGCTTTAATTAACATCCTTTTTATGTAACATGTTACGTTTATGTTTATGTTACGTTTTAATGGTGAATCTATGGGGAATCCTAGTAAGTAATCACAGCCTTCCCCGTAGGGAAGCCCCATGAGCTCTCGTATGATATAAGACATAATCTGGCCAAAGAAATCTTTATAGCATAAAATAATAAAAATAAGTCCTGAAAGTGTTGGGTGTTTAGTGCTTACTCACCTACCACTTAGTAGGAAAAATATCACTCGACGTCGCTATCAAAAAATCTTGCATCTCATGCCGTTGTTGCTGTCGCTGGCGATCACATCTCGACGAGCAGCAGAAAGGTGACATCCGTGCAGGGGCGGAGAAAGTATACTAACCTCTGCGGCCGGGGTCGGCCGTATTTGCGTAAAAGGCGACTAAACAACCCACCCTAGCTACGTGGGAGGGCTTCAAGCCCGTCTGGATGGAGACCACCTTTGGTCTTAAGTATGCCGCCATAATAACCTTGTGTTGTGTTCCGGCATTGGTGACCTAAGTTCCAGTACCTTTATGGGACAGCAGCGTGTTCGCGATGCCACTGGTGTTGCAAACATCCATAGGCGATGGTAACTGCTAAATTCTAAGCGGGCCGTCAGCCTGTCTGCTGTCCTACAGCAATAAAAAAAAAATCCGTGTGTTTTTTATTGCTGTAGAACAGCAGACAGGCTGGGGCTTGGGCTGACGGCCCACTTAGAATTTAGCAGTCACCATCGCCAATGGGTGTTTGCAACGCCAGGGGCATCATGAACACGCTGCTATCGTAGTGGTACTGGAACCTGGTCACTTATGCTGGAACACAACACAAGGTATTTATAATATTATTAAGGCGGCATAATTAAAAATCAGGGGTGGTTGCCATCCAGACGGGCTTGGAGCCCTACCATCTAGCTTGGATTTTTAATAGCCTTCTACGACAGGCCGATCCCAGCCGCAAAGGTCATTATTTCTCCGCCCTTACACGGATAAGTGGTAAGGTTGTTACCTCCGGAATCCGAAGTATTTCTCTTAATTCGGTTACCTCGGAATTTAAATAATAAGTTCTCGAGATGCTTTTTGGAATTTTTAATTCTCATGATTTATTACAGTAATACGATTTTATATTTGTGCCCACAGAGTTTGTGTAGCATCAACAAGTTCAGATTCGTTCCTTACAATCCCAGCGAGGACTCCATATCACGTTGCGGCGTCTTGATCCGAACATTCATTGAAGATACAACTTATTTGATTATTAAAATCGATATGAATGCTACAAACATTTATTCAAGAAGTGACGGCAGTAAAAAGGGACATGCGAAAGAGTTTGTCGACTTAAGGTTTGCTAATGTTTGAATCATGTTGGCATTATTGTCAGGGAGATTATGGAATTCTATAACCTAAATTATCGGATATATAAAATAAAATTTTGTCCAAAACTAAATTTGATATAAAAGTTTGAAATAACTTAGGATAATGACGAATTCTAAAGAAATAATTGCTGAGGAACACTAGACAAGCTGACGGCCCCACTACCGTCGTAAACAGTAGCAGACGGCCCATTTACCGGAAGCAGTTACCGTCGCGTCTAGATGTTTGCGACGCTAGGGGCACCGCGAACACGCTGCTGTCCGCATACGAGTACTGAAACCTGGGCCAATAATACCGGAACACAACATAGGGTTATTATGGCGACATAGTTATAAACTAGGGTTGGTTGCCTTGTGGATAGGCTTCGGGCCACATGACAAAATTTTTATTTTTGACCCGTCAAATCGAGTCGATACACGAACCGTGGGCATAACGAGAGGAATGAGTGACCCCATTTTCCTTGGAGACTAAAAAGTAGCAAGCAGATTATACCTTTAGGTTATTATGTACTATTTTACCGATTCGGTGATTAATTGTAAAACAAATGTGAAACTAAAACTATACATATATCTAAGAAAACTTGCAATAATGCGCATAAAAAGACAACGCAAAAACGCACTTTGTAGTTCTTGATGTACAAAATTATGTAGGTAACAGCTTCGGGTCTAACTGGATGAAATGCATGTAAGAATACAACTATTTTTATATAATTAAAATTATTTATAGAATTTTTTTCATATAGGGGGCCGTTTACATGCACAATACCATCACTGCATCACCCCGAAGTCCAATGTCACCAGGTGTTTTTCAACTGTTGTGATTACTCACGACATTACCGCGATGAACATACGAAAAGAAGAAAATCAACATTCCGTTGCCAAGTGTGCGAAAAACCCCTCGACAAAGACTTTTATAAAAACACATTAACACCAACACCTTTCACGTACGACTGTCGCTTATGCCAACAGACGTTTCTGGATAACGCGTCATTCGACGAGCACAACCGTCTGTTTCACATGAAATTGAAACCGTACCAATGCACGCGATGCGACAAACGTTTTACCCAACAAGGCGGCTTGCATCAGCACATGCGGATGCACAGTGGGATCCGCCCATTCACTTGCACTTTTTGCACGAAGGCTTTCACGCAGAAGGCTGGCTTAGATCAACACCTTCGGACTCACACAAAAATCAAGCCATTCAAATGCATAATTTGCAGCAAGACTTTCTCACAGTTGGTACATCTGAGGCAGCACATGCGAACGCATACGAATATACAGCCTTTTGAATGCTCGATCTGTGGACGTAGGTTCAAACAGAGTAGCCACTTGAACTTCCACATGCGGTCGCATGTCAGCGATGGGTCATTGGCTATTGAAGCGTATACACAATCTATCAACTCCGAGAATCAAATGGATTTATTTGGTTATTACAATTTCCAACCGGTTCAGGACGGTGAGTTGATATATTATTCCTCAGAATCAGTAGAAACTGGCCAACCAACGCCTTATGTGACTGATTCGCAAGTTACAGCCTCTGAAAACGCAAGTTATATTTGAAGGAAATTCAAAATTGTTTTGTGTTTGTGTGTGACAAGATTAGTTTATATTTTATTTTGCTGTTTTTTTGAAGGGAAACATCTTTAGCACCGTTGTGATTTAAAAATTCAATGAAACGAAAAAGCAAGGTGTTTTGATGAAAAAAGAGACAAAAATATAAATTGGATTTCAGCCTGCGGGAGAATGATATATTATACAAGTATACAGTGTTTCCTATCATCGTCTTCTTTTTTCGAGATTTCGTAGCTTATAAACGCATTTTTGAGCTTGGTACAAACAATAAACCTTATAATTATCCTAATACTACTGATACTCTATATTTATCTCATTCTCTAGTGGGCTACTTTTTTGAAGTTTCACTTTTTTGCATGTTTCAATAATATATGTAATATTAGTGGGAAAAGAAATTTCTCAGTGAGACAATTAAATTTGATTTTCAGTTTAAATTGTTGTTCGATGTTATTAATTTTGAGTTTAGTAAATTTCTATTTCATTTGACATGCGTTCTACTCCTAATTCATTATTCATTTAATGTTTTATTAGTGACTAAAATAAATAGAAATAAAACTATTTTATCGTATGTTTATGTTTTATGATTACACTAACACTTTGTTACTGCTCAATTATTTAAGAGCAACCGCTCTTGTCGGTGGAGCATCTTCCCGTAGCCTCTAAAAAGCGCCTTTTCTTTGACTTCTTGATTCTTCTCGACACTGTATCCAGTCTTTCCTTTACTTACTTCATAAATGTCCTTCTTGGCCTCCCTCTCTTCCGCTTTCCTCCAATTCTCCCTTCTATGATGGTTTTGATTAGATCGTCATGTCGTTTCAAATATCCTCTTCTGTTCTCAATCATTCTTATAATGTCCCTTTTCTCTTTCGTCAAGTTCAACACTTCTTCGTTAATCCTTTTTGTAAGGTTTATTTCATTTATTACTAAATATTAATTTTCCGTTATTTATTTCTAAGGCCATTGTTAAAAATTATATGTTAATAAAAACGTGTTACTATTTATGTACTTACTTACGTCACATTAATGAGTGCTATTAATGAAAAAAAAAAATGTTTTCATTTTTGTGCCAGGCTTAGAACTTTGCACTGTTAAAAAGTCTCTGTTAAAAAGTGTCTTAAGAAGAATTAAATATTATTTGTTATACTTTGTTCGGTCCCTGCCTAGATTTAAGTACAAAATTATTGCTCAGCCAATTTTCGGCGACTAGCTTCATATCTGTTTGAAGCGAGGGTAGTTCAATAAATTTCTCGCCTCTCATGTCAACATTTGACAATGCAAGAAAGATAACGACTTGTTTGCACCGTGTGCGAAGAACAAGTCCTTTCATAGAATCCTTATATTATTGACCAATTATTGCCAATCTTCAACCCTTAATAACATAGAGTGCAGTGTACTTGAACAATAATTTAGAAGACAGACGCCATGCGTGATTCTCTGCGAGCTGCACCTAAGCTGATCCAGACTGAGGATGTCGCGAGGTTGGTGGAGTTTTAGTACCTTATCTAGTGTGGGTACCAATACAAGAGAAAATTATACAGTTCACCCTTTATTAAGCCAGCGCTCAGTGACACTAGTAATTGAGAGCTCGACATACTTAACTAAATTAATATAAGAGCATGTTCCAAACTATCGTTTAAATTTTCAAGTACAGTTATATAAATATGTGCATCAGTACAATAGTAAACAAATGTAACCCCAAGGAGTCATAAAGGCTTGTCTTTTTGCATTTTTTAAATTGTCCATATTATTTTTCTTGTGTGCGTGTGGGCGATGGTACAACTGCATAGAACGTCGGTTACATTTTGGTATGTTGTATATTTTGTTAGAGCCGCGCACGCCATGCCACGATAACAAAGGGTGCTGACTGATGGACGCATCCTGACCGCGTACGACGTCCTCGCCGATCCCTTTGTTTCATGTTATATTTTTATATGCACTGAAATTTATCTCCAACTGTTCCTGAAATTAATTAGATTTTTTTATTGCTGAGGAGCTGAGAGGCTAACGGTCCACTTAATAGTAAGCAGTTTCCGTCGCCTATGGATGTTTGCGACGCTTGCAGCACCGCGAACACACCGCTGTCCCATATGGGTACAGGAACCTGGGTTGTTAATGCCGGAACACAACACAAGGTTATTATGGCGGCATACTTATAGACAAGGGGTGGTTACTACTCTGTTAGGGTGGTTTAGTTGCATTCTACGACAGGCTGACTCCGGCCACAGGGGTCCATTCTACGCCTGCATGGACGGAAATAGATTTAGTTTTTATTTTAGTGTTTAATTTTTGGTTTTCAATATTTTAATATGAAAAGTAGCAGTAAAAGTTTAGCTGTCTTTGTATTCGGAGCCCATTGGTGCTATATTATTATTTTTCTACCATAAATTGTGTTTGAATATCAATATAACATTATCATGGATTAATTTTTCGCCAACCCCTGCAGCCGGGGTCAGCCTATTGTAAAAGATGACAAAATAACCTTAGTTACGTGCCCTAGCACGAGCCCTAGCTCCAAGCCTGTCTGGATGGCAACCACCCTTGGTCTATAATTATGCCGCCATTATAACCTTCTGTTGTGTTCCGGCATTAGTGACCCAGGTTCCAGCACCCCTATGGGACAGCAGTGTATTCGCGGTGCCACTAGCATCGCAAACATCCATAGGTGACGGTAAATACTATTAAGCGTGTCGTGAGCCTGTTTGGTCTTTCTCAGCAATAAAAAATCATAAATAATTGTTACATTTTACTAGGACAATTAATAAAAAAACATCCCCGGGCACCTAAGCGGAAGTTTGGGTTCCAACCGGGATTTGACACTGGGATGATGATGATGACGAATCATTAAAAGAATGAGTGTGTGTATATGAAATCTATTATACTTTTTAAGCTCGTGTGGAAATATTTTGATATGTACATAAATGTCGATACTCTTGTTATAAGGTGCAGTTTTTATATTCGTTAAAAATACGATAAAAATACGACTCGAGTTTATAACTATTAACATCTATAACTAGGCCTCTTTTACCTAATTACAGTTTTTATTTTAGATAAATCGTCGTTCTGCAAGTCGTTGAATCAGTGCATCATAATGATTTAATAATACTGTTAAGAACAATTTTAGACCTATTTAATAACGTAGTAAATACCAAGATTGATCGCTGTCGTACAGATGATCAAAAATTCTTTTTAATAAACTGTTTTTTTTTAATCTTTTTAATCCTAATTTAAATATTGGATCAAATTCAATCTTCGTCAAAGCTAATATTATAATAACAGCCCACTAGCGTTCCACTGCTAGGCTCGGGTCGTACAGAATACCCGCCACACTTCTCCCAGACGGATAGGCAGGTTTCACATAACAATGGCTCGGTCTAAAGGTTTCTTTACGATGTTTTCCTTTACCGTCGGTAGATAGCAATTATGACCAACTAAAAGACAAAACTACAAACAAAGATCTTAGTTGACACACAATAAGAGTGAGCTTTTTGGAATCATTCCTAAATTGCAGACTAGTGTAAATATCAGAAAACTCTTTCTTGAATGTAACGTCTCGAACCATTCGACTTGAGCATTTATATTACTCTAATTCTCAGATACAATTATAAAAATAAAATAATAAAATTAAAGAATAATTAGTTGACATTAGCAATTGAAAACAGGAAACGTGCAAATTAAACAATGCTATGGAATAAGACACAAGATATTACTATCGCTTACATTTGTAGACAGTGTTCCATTAACAGACGGGTGAACGTAAACAACAGCGTCGGTCGGCGACTTAAAAAGGTGTAGGGCCCCAATTTAGAACCAACACCTTTCGTCTCGCCGCTCAGATTGAGACAATGTTGATACAGTATTAATCGCATTGCTTGAATTTTTTCCGGATGAATGTTCTTTGAAATTGCGTTCTATTTAGAATTTTGGGACCATGGCTATGGCCTACTATGGTAGGTATAATATGAGAGTAAAATTTTTACCATGCGACATGATGCAGTCAGCTGCTGTCTCTCAGTTTTCCGTGAAAACTTGTTACTATATTCACAATAGTTTCTCAAATATTTAAAAATCTACAACACGTGATTTATATCAGTGGATATAAAAAAATATATTAAAGTATATAAAAAGTTAATTATATATTTAAGTGTATTTAAGTATATGTAGATTTGAGGTTAACTGTCAGTAAGTATTATTTTTATTTATTCACATTAAATATTATTTTTTAGTACTGGGATCCTACTGGAATGGATAAGTATCCCAGACCCGTGCGTTGGCGCACAACACGATTGTACGCAATCATTTATTATTGGGATCTGTATTTCACGTGTCTAGTAACATGCATCGCGATGACAAGGAATGCATTGATACCAGGTGGGCCAAATGGCGTTAGGAGACTGATGTCATTTATAAAATCAAGATGCCGGTTGCGTTGAAGCGCCAGGTCCAGGACCATCATTAAGCCTTTCCTTTTATACGGCTGTAACACATGACCGGTACTGGAGCGCCACAAGCTGGAAATGCGTGTTACGGAGATGAATATGCTTCGATGGATGTGTGGACTGACGCGGAAGGACTGTGGGTAGACCCAAAATATTCTAGTTTGATATGCGTGCAAATGGACCAGGAATACCGAAAACGGCGATATAGAGAAGAAAATATCGGAAAGCGGACCAGGCTCCGAAGCGAAAGTTTCCGACTTTAATTATTAAATCATTAACAAATATGAATCTATAATACGACGACCTGCGTGGTAACGGGTAACGGCTTCCCGTTACGTTTGCGGAAGTCTCGAATACGATTTCCGTCTCGCGTTTGTCTAATACTACGAGTAGTACCATATTTGTTTACAAAAGAAAAGTATATAGGTATTATTATATCAATAGTCTCTTATCTCCGATATGTATGGGTAATATATATATATATATATATATATATATATATATATATATATATATATATATATATATATATATATATATATATATATATATATACCTAGTCAGGTCATAAATTCTGTCACATGTTTAATGTAAAATAATTGTAACAAGTTTATTAATTATGTAACCATTCATATACCAAAATGAACCTAACAAAACATAGATTCTTATGACATTAAAGTTTATTCAAAATGACCTCCGTGATTTTGAATACAAGCCTTCAATCTGCGCGGCCAGTTGTCTATCGCAGCACGAACGAGGTCCATGTCAATATCGGTGGCTGCCTTAATCAAGGATGTCTTGAGTGACTCCAAATTGGGATGAGGCTTTGAGCACGCCTTTTCCTCCAAGTGTTGCCATATCTTGTAATCTAACGGATTCAAATCTGGACTGGAGGAGGGCAAGTCTTCGTGCCGGATGAAGTCGATTTCACGCGCCGCCAGCCAGTCTTGTGTGCTCTTCGCTCTATGAGCTGGCGCCGAATCTTGTTGGAATACCCAGTGCCTGTTATTGAACATGGTATGAGAAACAGGTTCCACAAGGTTCGTCAGGACTGTATTTTGATACACAACAGCATTCGTTTTTACACCTTTCTCACAAAAATGTACCTCTGTTAAGCCCCAATAAGAAACTCCCAACCATACCATGAGCGAGGATGGAAAATGACCTCGTTGGACACGCGGAATACGGTTGCTCGCTTCTTCACTACTGTGTGCGTACACCTTATCATTTTGTTTGTTGTAGCTCTCTTCTACGGTAAACATTTTTTCATCCGAAAAAAGAATTTCCCGATATTTTTTTCCCGCGTACCGCTTCAACAAAGCGCGGCATCTCTTCAGTCTCAGGTCCATTAGACGAGCATTCAAACGATGTCCTGTTTTTCTTCGATATGCCCGAAGCCCTAAGTCTTCATTTAACACCCTTTTCACCGTGGTTCTGCTTAACCCCATCTGAAGGGCCAACAGTTTCTGCTTACGTTTGGGATTTCTTTGAATTCGTGCCTTCACAGCTTTTATCACTGCTGGAGTCCTAACAGACCGAGGCCGACCACTTCTTGACCTGTCATCTACACTAGAGTCTTCATTGTATCGTTTGATGGTACGATAAACGAATCTTTTGGTAATATTCAAATTTTTCAGTATGTTAAAAATTTGAATTGGCGCGTAACCGCAACGATGCAACGCAATAACTGCAACACGATCTTCTTTAAGCGTCCACTCCATATTTAAAAATGAGTAATATTCTAAAAGTTATACATTTTTATTTTCATGAACAATTCGAAATTCGAATTCAATAAACTTTTTTGTGGCCAGCATTCTAAAAGAAAAATTTTTACTGTGTGACAATACTTATGACCTGACTAGGTATATATTACCCATGATATAAGCGCTATGTAACTTACTTAGGGGTCACATGGCGCTGTGTGAATCGACCCAGTACCTTTTTTTAATATTATTTATTTATTATTAATATAGGTTCGTTTTAATTTAGACTCACAGAGACTGATAAATCTGAATGTGAACCGGGGTTTTTAGTGAGTATGCCCCAACGACAGGAAGGGGCGGTGTAAGAATACCTATGTGGCCGGGGTCGGATTGCCGTAAAAGGCGATAAAACAACGCTAGGTACGTGGTAGGGCCCCAAGCTCGTGTGTATGGTAACCACCCTTGGTCTATAAGTATGCCGCCATGATAACCTTGTGTTGTGTTCCGGCATTAGTGACCCAGGTTCCTATACCGCTATGGGACAGTTGCATGTTCGCGGTGCTACTAGCGTTGCAAACAGCAATAGGCAAAAGTAACTGCTTACCTATTAAAAAAAGATGACCACCCGGCTCATGCTCAGCTAGCCCGATGTGAGGAACAAGGCAAAAAATCTCACATACCCGAGTGATCCACCGAAGTTACGAAACGGAACTAATAAGGTGCATTATTGCTCGACTGAAAATGGTTACCGTAAGGGAAGACAAACGACATTAATCCTGTTAGCAGACATGTGTTTAAGCTGGCTAACTACTTGGTTTTTAGTTCAGGATTAGTAACTCCTTAACGAAGATAGTAGGCGTTCTTGTAAAAACTAATTTGAGCCGTATGTATTAAATAATAGAAACCCTAACTAAACAGACACACAGAAGTTTTACCCGGTGGTCCCTAGTTCAGAATTTAAAACTTCGGTTCCGACTGGCATGAAATAAATAAACAATCCAGGACAATTCACATAGCACTATCTATTTCCAAATTGAGCAGCTGAGCGCTTGTATCCAATAGACAATTATATGATACTACTTGTATGTTTTTCTTTAATAAATTAATATGTATGAGTATTATGCACACATACTATATATTTTACTAGAAGCTAGGGTCCCAAGTCCATCTCGATGACAAGCAGTCCTAGTCTATATGTATGCCGCCATAACCTTGTGTTGTGTTCCGCCATTACATCCATAGGCGACGGTAACTGTTAATTAATAAGCGGGCCGTCAGCTTGTCGGCTGTTTCCAAGCAATAAAAAATACATCTAGACTAGCATTGATACCATCGAATGTTTGAACGAAGCTAGAAGCTTTCTCTGGAACCCCACTGACCACCAGCATATCACAATAATATGATTTAATAATTAATTCATATGGTATATTTATAATTGGCAGTCTTCGTATTACGGATTTATTTAAAAGCGATCTTGTCATGTGTTCGGACACAACCCTTACAAAAATAAAAAAAAATGTAGGTAAATATTATCCCCAGTCAGCGGATGTAAACAGAGAACCACGGGCTAATACCACATGTGCCGCGGTACGGCTTAAAAAACTATCTACACCCCAATAACACACAAAAAATTCTTCAGTTTTACAATATGCCTGATGCAATATTAAATGCAAACGCCTGCGGGTAGAGTATAACTTTTTTCCCTTATAATGTAGCTCCGATGATCTAGGCACGGATTTGTCAATGTCAAAGTAAGTATGTTACAAAATATTAAGATTAGAAAAAGCAGGTGGCGAAAGAGCATAATAAAGCAAAGATTAGGAAATGTTTTTTATGGTAGTGGTAACTATAATTATAGCTAACTGCAAACCAGGCGAAAACAACAGTTCAAAAGTGAAATATTATACATGAATTTAATAGTGGAATTATACAATGTTATATAAAAATAATTATTTATATAACATTAACTTATTTATATGTATATTGTATAAAAATATGTACTTATTTAATGTTCATACAATACATACATACTATTTTCAATATTTAAACATACAACTAAATGCAACGGCGGATTTACCAGCAGGCTGAGTAAGCTGGAGTGTAGGGCGGCAAATTTTAGGGCGGCGGCAAACTTTTTAATGTCATCATGTAATCATGATAATTTGTATAAACAAAAGTAGTTTTTATGGGTTTTATGATTGTGGGACTGATTTACCGAAGGTTAAAGTGTAAATAGCCGAATTATGATGGTAAATAACAAAATAAAATTGGCAGTCATAGAGACTGCCGATAGAAGTAAAATGTGTGTATGTATATATGTCTATTAGTGTATATATATATATATATATATATATATATATATATATATATATATATATATATATATATATATATATATATATATATATATATATATATATATAATCCTGAACTTTGATGCAGTTTATGAGTCCGTCAGTTTATATATATATATATATATATATATATATATATATGTATATTTTTTTTTATTGCGTAGGACAGCAGCAGCTGACAGCCCGCTTAGAATTTAGCAGTTACCGTCGCCTATAGGTGTTTGCAACGCCAGTGGCATCGCGAACACGCTGCTGTCCCATTAGGGTACAGGAACTTGGGTCAATATATACACTAATAGTCATAGATACATATATCATTAACATTAGCATGTCGGTGACCCTCTCTTTCTTTATTATTGATTTTCCCCTACCAAAAAGTACGTAACTAGCTGTTCTCGCCCATCTCGCTGGTCGAATAACAGGAAAAAGTAAATCGAAAATATATGTGAAGTTTTCATACGGTATACCCGCTTGCCCTACTTGGTAAAATTACATCCGTCAAGCCAAAAAATATAGTTTAAAAAAACTAAAAATCACGCTTTTGTAAAAAATCAAACTAAAAGGTAAAAAATAATTTTTTCATTAAATTTAAATTAAGGATAGTGGGATTAACAAAAAAATTAATTTTGTTGTAGAAAAGCGTGGGGTGCTTGTTGTCAATAATAATTGTTATTTTGAAAATATCTTAAAAAGCACCATCTCACCCATCCAAGTAGGCCAAGTACTGACCGCGCCTGAGACTCGTTCACTTTGATGATCGGACGAGAACCGAAAATTCATTAATCCTGAGGATCCTGGTAAGGATAATGATACAAACTACACAGATTATTGCATTGTCATCGGCCCTCGATATATCTACAAAGTTTGAACGAAATCTGGCCGTTTGAAGTGGGTCAAAATCGCCTCCAAAGGAGTCGGTTACAAACATACTAACGTGTAAAAATTAAAAAAAGCATCGTAATTACGGATGCGTTCAAGTTGCTAATAGCAATTTGAAGTTGCGTTCACAATTACAGAAATAGATAACTGGTTTTTAGGTTTTTCCATGCAATTTTACCAATTTTTCTCTCCATGAAGACCTCCCCAGAATTCAAGGAATAAATTGAAAAAAAATTACTCGATTTGGTCCAGCCGTCTTCGAGTTTTGCGCTTAGCAACATATTTTGCGATTCATTTTTATTTGTATATAGATATTTATCTTTTCTAATTTTTAATATAATGTATTATATAATAATTTCCTCTTATATGAAACTTACAAATATAAAAATAGGATACATTTTTCTGTTTTTTAATTTTAGTCACTTGGAAGTTGGAACATTATGTGTCCTAGTTGTGCAGTGAATTATTTTTGCCAATTAAATAAACATATTGAAAATATTCACACAACGCCCAAAGTAGGTAGCATAGCATTTGTTTTGAATACTGTATGACTAACATACTACACATCCTCTTATATAAATAAAAACATATTATACAAGAACACACAGGATTCCGGGAATGGGACCGGTGACCTGCGCATGTGTACCGAAGTGCATAAGCTGTTACGACACGGAAATCGCTTTTATGATTGTTTCACCATTATTAACAACTAAAATATGATTGTTAATACACTCTACTGAATACACAATAGAGTAAAATTATAAAATGCTTAACTATAATGAAATACATTATTAAAATTCATCAATATATTTAGATTGACACAGGTGTCATTTGTGACTCCATAATTTCGGTTAAGTTAAAAGCACAGGTCTTTAGTACCATCATTAGGCCTTTCCTTTTATACGGTTGGAGACGTGGCTGGTGCTAGAAATCAGCAAATGTCACGGAGATGAGTAGTACTCGTATGTTGCGATGAATGTGTGGAATAACGCGGAAGATGACATTGCGGATAAATTGCAAGAGAGTCACCAGTGCTGACTACGTTTTATGGCAACCGGCTACGTGGATAACAAATGCTTACCTATGCCTCCTATCCAGGCTCAGGCCGGAGCGGTAAACCAAAAAGTACTGGTTTGACGTAGAAAGAAAGAAAGATATTTTATTGGTGATCAAGAATGACGAATACAGAAAAATTATCATAAAACACAAGCAAGTTTAGAAGTTACTAAATAGAGTACATGTTTTCGCCAATATTCGCCGTCCCTCCACCAATAAGGTTTGCACTCAGCATTATGCCGTATCGAAATTTCGACACGGCGCTTATTTTCAGTGCCAACCTCTATTCTACTCTAACCTTAGTTGACCCAAGTGTTAAAATTATTATTCTCTTTACAAATTAATTAAGAGTGTTTTTACTATTAAATTAAAAGATACAAGAATAAAAAAAAAACAATCAAACAAAAACACTAACAAAATAAGCTCTACGAAAAAGCATGATAGCATACTCCATATACTGTTGCAATTAATAAATAATGGTTAGGATTTTATGCTAACATTATGATTTAGTATTTATAATTATTATGTGAAAACTTTTTCTTTAAATTCCATTTTATTTGAATATAAAATTAATATATCTAAAATATAATATATTAATATATCAATAATATAATTAAGGCAAAGAAATGTTTATGATATTAAATTATAATATACAATACCATTTAAAATGGTATGTAATTGTGTATCATAAATATTATAGAAATAATAAGTTACATACAGAATAAACTAATGACAATAATAAATACAGCACTCTTATGAATTCAAGCATTTTTTAATACAAATTTATTAAATTTTAATATTTATTTTGTATAGGCGTATTGTAGAAATTGATGATTAGTTTTTTTCCCTTCCTGCAAATTTGATTAGAGTAACAAAATGTTTTAAGTACATACATGGAAGTATATAGTTATACATTTAAAATTAATCTAATTCTTGCAGTCTAGTCTAACATTAGATAAATACTTATACATACACATACATATATATACATACATACATATACATACATACACACACATGTATATACACATATATAGTTAAAGTAAGCAGCAGAGTGTACATGTGTCATGGTACAAAACCGACATATCACTTATATAATAACCCTCCATTGCAAATAATTACACATAAACACCAAGACTCTGGATGGAAATCAAACCCGCCACCCCCACAGGCGCCAACAGATCATCAACAATGATAATGGTAAAAGTTGTGCGACAAAACACAGTTAATGATTTACAGGGTATCACAAGATCCAATGTTGTTATTGATATCGTCCAGGTTTCGGATCCTGAGCACAGCTTCCCCAGGTTTGCGCCTACATAGAACTTGTCCACGTGTGGTCCAGGTATACTGCCAGCCGTTCCGACGGGCCACGTCGCGTGTCACCTTAAACAGTCTTCTGTTAGTCCTTGTCAGGCGTTCGTTAATATAAAAACGGGTAGAATTTCCAGGGAATCCGAGGTCTCCAGTAAGAATAACGCGATTGGTTCGAGCTTTCTTTAAGAGCTCATTGCGTATATGGCGTCGAGCCAGGCGGACTACGAGGTCTCTCGATCGGGATTCCTCCGCTCTCGAATTCAAAGGGCTGCCGACGCGTTCTACGTAGACAATGTCGCGGGCTTCTAAATTAACACCTAACTTAGTGGCAACGGAAATAACCACGTCGTGAACGTTCTCATTGTACAGTTCGGGAATATTTTGAATTTCGAAGTCATTTGCCAAGAGTTCTTGGTCCCGGTCATTAATTTCCGCCCTTAACTGGTCTGTCACCTTTTCAATTAGAACTTGTGCTACGCTTTGCTCTGAAACAGCGTCTTCCAGCTCATTCATTCGGGTCTCGAGACTGCCAATACGAGAGTTGAAAGATTGAACCGTGGCTTTTAGGGTCTTAATTTCGTGTCGAAACTCTAAGAAGTCTTGACGCATTGCACGTATTTCCCCCAATATAGTAGAAAGGCCCGGGGATTCGTTCTCCATACTTTTAATACAAGCTTGCGAAGACATGGGAGCGTCCTCTAAGGAACTGTTAGATTCACAAGCTGGTAGGTCAAACGGATGGGCAAATATTTGTTAAATAGTTGATCACACAGAAATAGAAAGCAGAAATTAAATACTGAAATGTAAAGAAAGTAAAATTCAACTTGGATTATGAAAATAAATAATATTTTTTATTTATTTTGAATTATTTATTGTATGTATTACAAAGACCGATCGTCTCTTCTTTAGGGATTTGCTACTCGAGAATGATCATTTCGACGTCGTTCGGGTCGGCCACGTTTTGGTCCCTCAAAATGAAAAACATTCAGGATTACAGAATCCAATAAGACATTGAAGTAACTCCAGTCAACGAGAGGTTTAAAATGCGACAAACGCATTAAGTCTTAGCTCACAGCAAAGGAAAGTTTCCCTTCTGGTTTGAGCAACAGACGGTATTCGTTCTTGTGAAATGTTTCATGAAAAAGATCATGATAGACATCAGAATTAACCTTTAACCAGTGACATGGAGTCTAATTAGTCACTCCCCATCGTTCACTACAACTACGCTTTGATTGTAGCGTTTCTTCTTTCACATTTAAGTACATTTCTACATTCCTAGTGAAAAGTGTTAACTTTATAAATAAGGATTTCTCAATTTTTCAATTGTGGCTGAAAAATATCATTGTTATGTGTTTTTTATATTTTCATTCCTCTGCGGCCGGGGTCAGCCTGTTGTAAAAGGCAATAAAACAACCCACCCTAGCTACGTGATAGTGCCTCAAGCCCGTCTGGATGGCGACCATCTTTGCTCATAAGTATGTCGCCATAATAACCTTATGCTGTCTTCCGGCATTAGTGACCCAAGTTTCTGTACCCTTATGGGACAGCGGCGTGTTCGCGATGCCACTGGCGTTGTAAACACCTACAGGCGACGGTAAGTGCTAAATTCTAAGCGGGCCATCGGCCTGTCCTACAGTAATAAAAAAAATATAGATTCAAAAAGTTATTATTATTTTCGTTTATTATATTCTGATGTTAAATAAAAGCTGTTTTAACAAAAATGAATGCTGAAGATCGTGCGAAGCAGAAAAGAAAAGTCGGAAAGTACCTGGATTGAAAGTCAGGAACAAATTTCTTATCTTCCAGCTTTGGTCGCTTAGCTGGTGGAAGATTCTTTAGGGCGAACTCTTCGTCGAGAGGTCGTTTTTGGCCAGTTCTGCCTAGTTGGACATTTTTCTTCTTATAACCCATATTCTCAACAACAAAAAATAAATTGTTTCTGGTAAATCTTTTTTCCTCAGCCATTGTTTTCTACTTTAAATAAAAATTAGTAGCTGTTATAAGATTACTGCAAGGTTCCCGCCTTAGCACTAAGTTTAAAAAGAAAGAAATACAAATATTAAAAGCGAAATATTTATTTTTATTTATGTCCTAGCAACAAGGCTTTTGTGATAACTGTAGTAACAATATGAAATCATCATCAACCAATATTTTTGAATTAGAAATAAATTGATATTTATAATTCGGCACAATTTGTGGTTTTAGTTAAAATTAAATTTTCACACGTTGTTATATATTAGTAACGTACCTACCATTTCAAAGAAGTTATCCTCAATATTCATAGCTATCGCCAAGGTAACACGTAACATTTAAATTTAAAAAAATACCAAAAAAATACTGAACTACGGAATATCTATTTACATTTTTTTTATTAAGACCCAAACAAAAATTGTCTTTTGGAAATGACATGTATATGTAATTTTAAAAAGTTATGTTAATTTTCTTTTATTGATTGCTAAATGTTGTTGACCTTGAAATTTTGAAATTTAAATATCCAACCGTGGAATAATCGAACCCTTTTTGTGACAATAAACCATCGTGAAAGTATGTGACTTTAGGCATTATCAAAAGAGTATAAAGTATTTGTATATACTGGATAGGGAGGTAAACGTAAAGACGATAATTTCTGTTTGAAGTGTCCTTCAAAATGCGTTAAATTAAGGTTAAAAGAAAGTGTCAAAATTTAATAGAATGGCATAGAGAACTTTTAACTTAGTATACTTGATTTCGTCTCTACCAGCTACATTCATATCATACCTTGTTTTTGTTTATTTTAACCTTACGATGATCCTTCATAATACTGTGACTTAGATACATAACTGTTAGACTTACCCAGGAAAATTGTAAGTGGCTGCAGCTAAGGATAGAATTATGCGGTGTTTACTTTAGGTTCCAGTACCCCTATGAGATAGCAATGTGTTGGCGATGCTCCTAGCGTTGCAAATAATCATAGGCGACGGTAATTATTAAATGGGCCGTCAGCCCGTCTGCTGTTCCTCAGCAATAAAAAAAGTTCCTGTATAAAGGGGGTACATAATTCAACTAAGAAAATAAACCACTATAACTTCTGTATTATCTTTGATGTGTATGTGGTTTATATATAGAGATTGATTACACTGGTTTACATATTTTAACTTTTTTTTATACTTTTGATGAAACATTTATTTTCTTATTACACTAACTTGAATTAATTAATAATTAATTAAACTGAATGCAGTATTTGAAAAAACAATCTATCACATCTCTTTTTTTTAGTATGAGGATAATTTTTTTTACCTATCCGCATTGTCAATCTGTATTCTATATTCCGTTTTCTAGTGTTTTTGTGAACTAAACTGGTTTTGTTTTTAATATAATGTCTCCTAGAGAGTGAAAATTAAGTTCTGATTGTTTTTGTTATCTTTGTGGGTAGTTTATATTCGCAAATAAAGGAAGGCCGATATCAGAATGCCTTAAAAAGCATATTTGCTTTATTTTGGATCACAGTCAGTAATCAAGATAAAAAGTGAGTCCAAAAGTTTTTGTAAAAACTGTAGGCTTACTATTATACGCTGGGCTATGGAAGAAAAAAAAAATTCAATTTGGATCACCAATGCTGTGGAGGGAACCCTTAAATCACGAAAATGATTATGATTTTTGTATGCCAAAAACCAAACTTTAATTCAAAAATAAACATAAAAGTCAATATCCTGACATTCCATCAGTATATTGCTTAGAGTCTTCATTCATATCCCTGAAAACTTGGGCGCCGTGAGTGACGAGCAGGGCGAGCGTTTTCACCAAGACCTTAAAATTTTTAAAGACAGACACGAAAGTTTTTGAGAAACTGAGGATGAAAATTATAAAAAAATATAGTAATTAATCATTTTTAACTTTTTAATTTTGTATTTTATATTTTTTTTCAATATCTATTTTAATTACTAAATATATTTAATAAATATCTTTTAAACTACACATGCAGAATTTTTTAAATATTTTTCCGTATTCTGCATACGAAAATATATAAGAAGATACACATACTGACGGAAGTATATATATATATATATATATATATATATATATATATATACCTAGTCAGGTCATAAGTATTGTCACACAGTAAAAACTTTTCTTTTAGAATGCTGGCCACAAAAAAGTTTATTGAATTAGAATTTCGAATTGTTCATGAAAATAAAAATGTATAACTTTTAGAATTTTACTCATTTTTAAATATGGAGTGGACGCTTAAAGAAGACCGTGTTGCAGTTATTGCGTTGCATCGTTGCGGTTACGCGCCAATTCAAATTTTTAACATACTGAAAAATTTGAATATTACCAAAAGATTCGTTTATCGTACCATCAAACGATACAATGAAGACTCTAGTGTAGATGACAGGTCAAGAAGTGGTCGCCCTCGGTCTGTTAGGACTCCAGCAGTGATAAAAGCTGTGAAGGCACGAATTCAAAGAAATCCCAAACGTAAGCAGAAACTGTTGGCCCTTCAGATGGGGTTAAGCAGAACCACGGTGAAAAGGGTGTTAAATGAAGACTTAGGGCTTCGGGCATATCGAAGAAAAACAGGACATCGTTTGAATGCTCGTCTAATGGACCTGAGACTGAAGAGATGCCGCGCTTTGTTGAAGCGGTACGCGGGAAAAAAATATCGGGAAATTCTTTTTTCGGATGAAAAAATGTTTACCGTAGAAGAGAGCTACAACAAACAAAATGATAAGGTGTACGCACACAGTAGTGAAGAAGCGAGCAACCGTATTCCGCGTGTCCAACGAGGTCATTTTCCATCCTCGCTCATGGTATGGTTGGGAGTTTCTTATTGGGGCTTAACAGAGGTACATTTTTGTGAGAAAGGTGTAAAAACGAATGCTGTTGTGTATCAAAATACAGTCCTGACGAACCTTGTGGAACCTGTTTCTCATACCATGTTCAATAACAGGCACTGGGTATTCCAATAAGATTCGGCGCCAGCTCATAGAGCGAAGAGCACACAAGACTGGCTGGCGGCGCGTGAAATCGACTTCATCCGGCACGAAGACTGGCCCTCCTCCAGTCCAGATTTGAATCCGTTAGATTACAAGATATGGCAACACTTGGAGGAAAAGGCGTGCTCAAAGCCTCATCCCAATTTGGAGTCACTCAAGACATCCTTGATTAAGGCAGCCGCCGATATTGACATGGACCTCGTTCGTGCTGCGATAGACAACTGGCCGCGCAGATTGAAGGCTTGTATTCAAAATCACGGAGGTCATTTTGAATAAACTTTAATGTCATAAGAATCTATGTTTTGTTAAGTTCATTTTGGTATATGAATGGTTACATAATTAATAAAATTGTTACAATTATTTTACATTAAACATGTGACAGAATTTATGACCTGACTAGGTATATATATATAAAGGGCACGTGGAGGTAATACACCTTTTTAAAACATAAATAAATCCTTGCATAAAGTTTGTGTCTATTGTTAAAACCAATTTTTTAATTAAACCAATTTTCCTTAAACTTCTGTTTTTTCTTCAAAAAAGTCTTAAGGTCCTTTCCAGTACACAAACTTAAACTTAAGGATATGACCCTAAGCTGTTTTAAAGTTCACGAACCAATCTAGAGGTTTCAATTTAAATCTGTATAGAAAGTTTGCATACTTATTAAAAAAAATCGTTTCAAAGTAATCCTGAACTTTGATGCAGTTTATGAGTCCGCCAGTTTATATATAATATGTGTGTGTGTGTGTGTGTGCGTGCGTGCGTGCGTGCTTTCGTGCTTTCGTGCGTGCTTTCGTGTGTGTGTGTCTGTCTGTGTCTGTGTCTGTGTGTTTGTCTCTGTGTGTGTGTCTGTGTGTGTGTCTGTGTGTGTGTCTGTCTCTCTCTCTCTCTCTCTCTCTCTCTCTCTCTCTCTCTCTCTCTCTGTGTGTGTGTGTGTGTGTGTGTGTGTGTGTGCGCGCGCGTTTCAATAGCGTGGTAGTGTTTTTAATATAAAGTAGATATAGATATAAAAAAAAATTGAGCGAAAAATATGAGGTACCTGGTGGCTCAGTGGTATTTCACTCGGAGACCATTCTGGAGCTCCCGGGTTCAAACCCAATGACAGCAAGAGCCGCTTAGCCAGTTATTATCTTCTAATGTGCGTTTTATAGTAAGACCAAAGGTGGTCACCATCCAGACGGGCTTGAAGCCCTACCACGTAGCTAGGGTGGGTTATTTTGTCGCCTTTTACGACAGGCCGACCCCGGCCGCAGAGGTTAATATTCTTTCTCCGCCTCTGCACGGATAAAATTCTAGATATACCTAACATTTCTCGTTATAAAAACTTTACTTGTGTCAAATGTCACGTTCATCCGTTCCCGTAATTTCCTCTTATAGGGAGACAAAGTTTTCGCTTCACGTTTTAATATATAGATAGAGACAATATATAACTAGTAGACAATCTGTATAAAATACCGGCCAAAATTTTTGTAATAAATTGATATTTACCATCTCACCTGGCTTTTCATACTTAGACCTTGGCAAATCAGTGCCAAAAGCATTGTCATGAGTTTTGACAGGATTTCGAACTGTGAATTCGTTCTGTATTTTTCGAATACTTATTTATATTTACATGGGTACCGCGAATTGCAAATTTGCTTTATTTAAATTAAACAAAATATTAAATGGGAAATGAAACGTAAACAAATAATGAAATTAAAAAATCTGTATTGTAGTTCTTAGTTTTCCAATTTACAAGGTTTGTTTGCCTGTTGCTTTTTTACTTAATTGTCATTAAGAGAAACCATTTTGCCTAAATGTGAATTAGGCAAGCTGTCAAAAACCTTAGCAACGATTGTTGCTAATGAAATTGTTCTGTAATTAGTTTTATCTCAGAGATTTCCGGTTGTTTTTGTGCAAACATCAAATGTTGTGGTAGATACGCATGATTTAGATATTACGAGTAAAGCATAGCCTTTTATACAATTGTTGGCCAGCGTGCGGTAAATGCTCCATAGTAAGCCCGTTATGACTGGGGGATTTTTTTTGTTTTTGATCATCAATTTGATTCGTTTTTCCACCTCTTTGATCGTAAATGGCATGTCAACTTTACCAGATGGCACTTCACTATCAGACCACTTTCCCGTTGGACCTACCGGAGACGTCACTATTAAGTACTGCATAAATATTTTAGCAATACTTATACTACTATTAACGTCTTCAACATTCACAGGTAAACCAGTTCGAATTGTCTCTTTATTCATGCTATTCCAAAATCCACAATAGTCATCTTTATATTTTAAAATCATACATACCTCCCCCTACAAATTTTGATTACATTGATTGTTTCTTAAAAAATGTCACTAATACTATCCAGAATAAAGTCTCAAGATCAGCCACTAATTTACTAATTGGTGACTTCAACATGCCTGACATACAGTGGACTTACGACTTTAAGACACACACTGCATCGTACACTACGACATACTCGAGAAATACGGTCAATAATTTTTTGGACTCAATAACTTTTAATGAATTTATACAATGTAATCACATTAAAAATGATAATGACCGTATATTAGACTTGGTGCTATGTGATAAACCTGACAGAATAACAGTCCTCCCAGTTAACTACCCTACTCTACCGATGGACTCACATCACCCTTGTTTTGAAGTCGACATCAAGAATTCATCGCTTTGTGAACTGAAGCCTAAAAATATACCTTTATATAATTTTCATAAAACTGATTATAACATGTTGAATCAAGATCTCAGCAACATTGACTGGACTTTAATTTGGACACGACTAACAAATGTTAATGATATGCTAGAAATATTTTACAACACAGTCCTACCTATTATTTTCAAGTACACTCCTCAACACAAAAATAAAACTGGGAAGTATCCTATTTGGTTCAGCCAGCCCGTGATTAAAGCATTAAAGGAAAAAAATAAATATCACTCTAGGTTCAAAAAATATGGTAATCCTTTGGATAAAATAACTTATAGTATGTTAAGAACTAGATGCGATACTTTAATAAAATTATGCTTTAATGACTTCAAAACCAATGCAGCCAATCATATACGCAATAATCCGAAGTATTTTTGGAATTTCATCAAAAATCAAAAAACATGCACCTCGTCTATTCCTAACGAAATGAAATTGGACAATGTTTTCGTTAAGGGTGGTCAAGCTGTCTCAGATCTTTTTGCTCAGCATTTTAAATCCGTCTATGGGACCGTAGTCTCTAAACGATTAAGTAGTATGACGACTGCCAGTGTGTTTAATTCAAATATCACTCCCATAAGTAATTGTAATTTCACTGAACAAGATGTCTTAAAAGCATTAGTAGGTTTGGATATTAATAAAAGTCCTGGCCCTGATCTTTTGCCTCCCATTTTGCTTAAAAAATGTGCAGTCACACTGTGTAGACCGTTGTATCAAATTTTTAGACAATCTATTGACTCTGGTACTTTCCCAGATAAGTGGAAACTTGCACACGTAACGCCTATTCACAAAGATGGCGAAATCACTGACATCAGCCACTACAGACCTATTTCTTTACTATCTACGTGTGCCAAAGTATTTGAGTCAATAATACACAAGCGAATCTTACCCCACTTACAAAATCAACTTAACGCTAACCAACATGGTTTCCTACCCCGAAAATCCACGTCTACTAACCTATTAGAATTTGTGTCTGACTTAGCTGTAGCTCTGGATAATAACAGAGAAGTACACGCCATTTATACCGATTTCCGGAAGGCTTTTGACTTAGTTAATCACCATTTGCTCCTAGATAAATTACAGCATATGGGTATTCATGGCTCTCTTCTCAGATGGTGTAAGTCTTACTTAGAAAATCGGTCTCAACTAGTAGCAATTGGCGGTCACAAATCCTTCATGTTTAATGTACCTAGTGGAGTTCCTCAAGGTTCCCATCTAGGACCTCTATTTTTCCTAGTTTTTATAAATGACCTCTGTGAGTGCATCCAAAGCAAATTTAAACTTTATGCTGATGATCTGAAATTATATCGCACTATTGAAAATCTCTCTGATATTCTTAGTCTACAGTCAGATATAGACAATATTGAAATGTGGTGTAATAATAACTTTATGGTCCTAAATCCTGATAAATGTTACCACATAAGATTCACAAGAAAGAAAAACCCTTGCACATTTACATATACATTAGGAGCGACTAAAATTAAGGAAACCTCTACTATACGTGACTTAGGGGTCATAATGGATAGTGCTCTAAGTTTTAGATATCATATAGACAGAATAGTTAAAAAGTCCTCGCAATTATCAGGGTTCATCAGTCGTCAAATGAAAATCTTTCGTGATTCCAGCCTATCTGTAAATGTATTTAACTGTCTTGTTCGAGGTATCTTGGAGTACTGCAGTGTAATTTGGAACCCTGGTTATCAGGTTCACTCAAACAGAATTGAACGTGTTCAGAAACGTTTTCTGTATCAGCTTACGTTTTTGGATAATAAATGTCGCAGTCTCCAAAACTACGAACAGCGTCTCCGACACTATAAAGTTACTGGCCTGGAAAACAGAAGGAAGGTTACAGATATATTATTTTTGTACAAAATAATACACGGGCTGATTGATTCTCCGGACAGTCTTAGAAAACTGTGCTTCTCCGTTCCGCGTGCAAGTAGTCGTCTGCAAAATAGAAAGACTTTCGCTTTGCCTACCAGTAGGACGAATATTGGCCAACATTCCCCTATGTACCGCATGACGCATGGGAGTAATGTCGTTCGTAACCATGTAGATTTATTTACTGGGTCTATTGCCTCAACAAAGTTCAAATTGAGATCATTCTTTGCTTAGACCAACAATTAAACTACAGTGTATTTCTATTCACAGATTATTTGATAGATAAGCTTTGTGTGTGTTTTGTATTTGTATGCGTTTGTTTGATGTAGGATAAATATTTGTATTGTATCATAGTTGTGTCTTCTTCCAGAGGAAAACATTCTCGGAAATATAGACCAATCTTTGTAAGTCTAATCATGTTGTTGAATGTTTTCTGTTTAGAAGACCGATATATTAAAAAAAAAAAAAAAAATCACTAAATTCCATTTGGAATTTAGTGATTTTGATACCATTTCAGAAAATTGATATAGAATAGGTGTTAGAACACTCAGCCAAGAGCCATCAGTTAGCTTGCCAGTAGCCACACGATCACTTGTTTCTATCAATCGTTTTAGACTATTCCCGCTTGTGCGATGCGACATGTTTTAACTGCCATCTACTGACGGTGAATGATAACATATTAAGGGAACTCAACAAATCACCGGGCTGTATCATAAGTTTTAGTTTGGAACCTAGCGTCCACTGGATTTCTGGAGTAGAAGACAAAATTAAATGTCAATAAAACATTATTAGTTATATGCATGAGGTACTCATCCTGTTTTTATTGCTGTGGAGCAGCGGACAGACTGACAGCACACCTTATTAACTTATTATTGTAAGCTAGTTACTACCTGCTATGGATGTTTGCAAAGGGGCACCGCTAACACGCTGTTGCGTAGGAAAACTGTCACCTGGGTCACTTATGTTGGAACTCAACACAAGGTTATTATGGTGGTATATTTAGAGATCGGAAGTCCCCATCCAGTTCCACGACAGGCTGGAAACCCAGCCGCAGAGGTTAGGTTTTCGTCATTCAAATATGTAGCGACTAGCGTTTAGTTTTTATTTGTAAGTATAAGTACAAATGTACCCTTTGCGTCATGCGGAAAGCGCTGTATCAATAAACACAAATATGAACCAATGTTTTGTTAACTTTAGGTTTGCAAAAATTTTCTGAAACTGCATTTATGATTGTTTCACTACGTGAAAACTAGTTTTTTCTGATATACTACGATACTCTGATATACTGATGGTTACCAAAGGGCGGGAGGGGGGTAAAAATTTATGAAAATAGATCACGGGTCCCTAATTAGTAATATTGGGTACGTATGGTTCCCGTGAAGTTGTGCGGTCGCGAATCCTCCGACGCTTCCCGCCAGCCGCCACCTCGCCGACAGACGTTAGACACATGGCCGCCACGTCATAAAACATAATTTACGGCAAAGCTCGCGCCTTTTGCACTAATCGCCTTTGTGTACTGTTCAATGTTTCATCTGAACAGCTTTAATGGATGTATTAAATACTCATCTTTGAAATGCTTTACAGATTTTTATGGGGCTCCAAGATCTCTGAAATATGTGTATAGCTGTTCAGACGCACATGAAGGTAGCAACGCTTAGCTAATTTAATTTATATTAATATTATATTATTAATATATGTTTATTTTTATAAAGTCAAGCTATATAGAACTTCATAAAATAGCCTCTATTCACAAATAATTAACAGAATAATAAGTTTAATTATATCGCGACATTATTACTTGGGAATTTATCAGTAACATTATTTATTATATTAAAAATATGACCATAGCAAATAATAATTTTATTATACAGTTTAAATAAAACTGCACGTCGAAGAATCACATCATAATAAATAATGTATGAAAATTTTAAAATTTTCACTGCCCATGTTCTTCTATTAAATATATTATTAGAAATAAGTACGACTGACGACGACGAATATGTAGTCGTATATTATTATCTTTAAGGTCTACGACTTATCAGTGACGATTGATTCATTCAGTTAATAAAAAAACGCCCTTGAAAAGTAGCGGAAAGGTCAAATAATAAAACTATGCCTATCCTAAAACGTTTGCATGATTAAAATACTGTGCGTGTTTCATTCACATCCCAACTGTATAATCAAACAACATATTAAATGTTATCTATGTCTTGATCAAAGTCTAGACCTAGGGTAAAACTTAGGAGAATAGTACTAGGATAGCAAAACAACGTAGCAGATATCGAAATCTAGTGCTTGTAGGGATTCACCAATCCCGTGCTAGTGGTTGAAAGTGAAAACGGATCGATGTTTCATGTCACACAAGTATAAATTTGAATAGCGATATTGCTAGACTAGGACAGAAAGACATCTCCCTCTCAATGGTCATCGCAGATCTAGCTTTAATTTGATATATAAATAATAAATGTACGCTATGAACGTATAAATGTATCAAAATCATACCGTGATTTTTCAGTCTTTATATATATTGCGTGAAGTGGACGATATTTAATTTAAAAATTGAATGAAATTATTTCCGAAAAATCAATTAGCAATAATTTAATTCAAAAATACTAGCGGCCACATTTTGATAGACAACCTGGTAGACTCGTATTCTGATAATCATAAATATGCGTAAAAAAATTAGGTTTTTAGCACACACTTGATGAGTGCACTAATTCTGCAGCCGGATAATAAAACTTAAACCAAGACGGCCGATAATATAATAATAATAAATAAAAATTCTTTTATTTCTTCCAGAAATTTCTAGTTAACAAGTTATTTAGTTAGGTTAGTTTAAAGAAAACATTTTTTGTAGTTTAATATTTAAATGGTTAGTAGTCTCAGTTTTATAAAGAATTTAAATAATTATATACGAATAGATGATTCAGATTGGTACCTACTTATTTGGTTACGTTATAAGCTGGGCTTGGAGCCGGGGTCAGCGGTTCGCTAAGAACAAATTGATACGACAATCATGATTTACACACAATTAATTTTATCTCAGACTGTGTAAACTTTGGTAATTTAGAACAGTAACAAGAAAAATCTATTTAAAGTTGCTATACAAAATGTAAAAACATTTTCAGTATACCTATGTCAGTATTTAATATTCAATTAAAATGCAAATAGTTTATACTATTTATGTATATATTTTTTATTTTAGCATCTATATACAGTTATTTAATGTAATAGGTTAATAATATGGTAGGTTTAATAAAGAAGATGAATTTAATACTTAAACAAGTATATGATAAAAAATTCAACTCCAAATTCAAATTGTCTCTATATTTTAAAGCCATTTTAAATTTGTATTATAAAGTATGTTCAGATTGTCCTCAGTTTCCAATATCTGCATTTTATCTGAATACAGCATTGCTCATGAAAACATATCCTATCATCTTGTGATGTCCTAGTGTAATGCAACGATCATAGTCACATTTTCTGCAACTTCATCTCACTCTAGCATCATAGTTTGCACTTTCATATGACGCTGTAGTGTGGGTAAACAAGAGTATGTGTTGACCATGCATTTCAGAATTGACTTGCACCAACTGCACTGTTACGCGACATGCCTAAAGTAATATATACCTATTGTAGTTAATGAAAGATTGAAAATTACACAGAAGTTTAATTTACCGCCAAGAACGGATTTCCGGTTTTTCATATGCATTTCTGTTATTTAGATGTTAAAAAAGGAGGTAATTCTATGATGCTTAAAGACGCGTATTTGTTAAATAGTAAGGTAGTTACAGATATTTTTGTTGTTAAGAAAGATGTAAATGCAACTATTTCAGTGTTATATTACTATAGAGATAATCTCATCTCTTCAGCTAAATCGGCAGTTTATTTTACTCAACACGAGGAATTTCATGTCAATTAATTGATTCAATAGGAATATTTTGTTTTGTGGTACGGCACGCCCCCGCGGTTTTAATTAATGGTACCAGAGAATTGCATCTTTTGTTTGCCTTTCCAACCATACAAGTAGTAAATGAAAGAGAAGCTCAGATTATAGTGCTTTCAATTGTAGTTGAAAGAATAAGCTCCTATTCAGTTTTAGGTTCCTGATAGCATTCATGCATTAAACAACAAATGCATTGGACCTATTTTCGTTGGTGCATTCCATTTGGAGTTTCTGAAGAGATGCATTGAACTTTTGTATATATGCAGATTCTATTTATGTATGCAACCCCCTTGTTACCCTTGGACTTGCTATGGAGGGAATATTATATCCGTGCGGGGGCGGAGAAAGAATACCTACTAACCTCTGCGGCCGGCGTCGGCCTGTCGTAAAAGCCGACAAAACAATCCACCCTAACTACGTGGTAAGGCCTCAAGCCCATCTGGATGGCGCCTACCTTCGCCATAATAACCTTGTGTTGTGTTCCGGCATTAGTGACCCAAGTTTCTGTACCCGGGACAGCAGATACAGGGTGAAGCTAATAAAAAGCGTGTAAAAAACGTTTTCTTTTTAGATATTCTTAAAAACTATAATTCGGTTCTACAACATTTATAAACAACAATTAACGAACGTAAAGTATTTCTGATGAAAAGGAACGTATTACGCAAGTAAAGAATCTTGTGGTTGGGGAATCCCCGACGTGTGCTCCTGGCTCCTGGCATCGTATTCCATTGTTTTGTCGGTTTGTATTGCCGTTATCGCCGATACTCTAGTTAGTGCAAATTCATAATATTACGTATTTTTTTTGGAATTTATTGATAGTTTTTTATGTTTAGATATGTGATGCATGTAATTTGTTTTAACTCTTCTTATATTATGTTAAACACATAATATACAAAAAAAAACTGAATTGTCCATTACAATGGAAAAGGTAAGTTGCATATTATTTTAATTGCCATCATCTAGTATCAGGCCCCAGTCTTGTGGTCAGCCCCTTCCTGCCCAGTCCGACCCTGTATAATGGTATAGTAGTCACACTATGGTAGACTATGCATAGTCTTAACGGCCCATTCCTAGGGTCGGGTCTTCCTCTAGATGGACCAGACAGTATACCTGCCACGTTTGGCCAAAACGGATTGGCGGGTTACACATTCCGGTGATATCGGAGTGCAGGTTTCCTCAACACGTTTTCTGTCGCCGTCGGTGTATAGCAATTATGCACATTACGCGAGAAAAACTACTTTATCGGTGCATACCGTCGTGGGATTCGAACCCGGGACCTCAAGTTTGGTCTCCAAGTATACTGACTGAGCTTCTCAGATGCGGAATGGCAATCGAACTCCGCAGGCGTTTTGACGTTTGTATACAGGGTGCTGTGTGTATGTAATAAAGCACAATGTGACGTAGACTTTTATAGCATACTCGTTTTAAATATGTTCATAATAATAGCGCTAATTCTCTTTCCTCCGACCTCCTCGGCAGTCTTGGATTCCTGATACGATCTCGCCGAAGTTGCAACGAGTACTGATTCGTATGCAGTTAAACCATATGTTCATGTTATATAGTAACACTGATTTTATTTCTCTCTCTACCTCTCTCTTTCACACAATGGCACTTTTGAATGCATGGAAATGCAGTCAACCTCCTTGGCAGTCTTGGATTCCTAATACGACCTCACCGAAGTTGCAACGAGTATTGATTCGTATGCAGTTATACCAACCATAATATGGTTTATATTATATAGTAACACTGATTTTCTTTCTCTCTCTACCTCTCTCTTTCACACAATGGCACTTTCGAATGCATGGAAATGCAGTCGACCTCCTCGGCAGTCTTGGATTCCTGGTATGACCTCTCCGAAGTTGCAACGAGTATCGATTCGTATGCAGTTAAACTAAACGTTTATTTACTAAGTATAATAGCAACACGGACTCTCTCTGTATCTCTCTTTCTCTCCACGATGCAGCCAAACTCCACGTTTGTGTACTATAGTAACACTAATTCTCCTTCTCTTTCTACCTCTGTCTTTCACACAACGGCACTTTCGAATACATGGAAATGCAGTTGACCTCCTGGTAGTCTTGGATTCCTGATACGAACTATCCGAAGTTGCAACGGGTATTGATTCGTATGCAGTTAAACCATATGTTCATGTTATATAGTAACACTGATTTTCTTTCTCTCTCTACCTCTCTCTTTCATACAATGGCACTTTCGAATGCATGGAAATGCAGTCGACCTCCTTGGTAGTCTTGGATTCCTGATACGAACTCTCTGAAGTTGCAACGAGTATCGATTTGTATGCAGTTAAACCATATGTTCATGTTATATAGTAACACTGATTTTCTTTCTCTCTCTACCTCTCTCTTTCATACAATGGCACTTTCGAATGCATGGAAATGCAGTCGACTTCCTTGGTAGTCTTGGATTCCTGATACGAACTCTCTGAAGTTGCAACGAGTATCGATTTGTATGCAGTTAAACCATATGTTCATGTTATATAGTAACACTGATTCTCTTTCTCTCTGTATATCTCTCTTTCTAATAAAAGCGCTATCGAATACATGGTAATGCAGTCGACCTCCTCGGTAGTCTTGGATTCCTGATACGAACTCTCCGAAGTTGCAACGAGTATCGATTCGTATGCAGTTAAACCATATGTTAAACCATATGTGCATGTTATATAGTAACACTGATTCTCTTTCTCTGTATATCTCTCTTTCTCATAACAGCGCTATCGAATACATGGAAATGCAGTCGACCTCCTCGGTAGTCTTGGATTCCTGATACGATCTCGCCGAAGTTGCAACGAGTATCGATTCGTATGCAGTTAAACCATATGTTTATTGATCCTCGTTCTTTCTGCATCTCTCTTCCTCACCACGGTGCTTTCCAATGCATCGAAACGCAGTTAACCTCGTTTGTTATTTTGGTGTTGCGTTTAAATTATACGTTTATATTATACTAGTAACACCGATTCTCTTTCTCTGTTTGTATCTCTCTTTCTCTCCACGGTGTTTTCTAATGCATCGCAACGCAGTCAACTCCTCTTTGATCTTGAATTCCTGACACGAACACTGCGAAGGTTGCAAAGTGTATCGATTCGTATTGCAGTTTAACTATAATTTTATTTGATATAGTAATACAGATTCTCTTTCTCTCTATCTATAGTACTACCAGATGTAAAGAAATGGATTCAACGTATTTGCATTAGTGGACTCCTGATAAAACAACTCAAATGTTGCAACTTTTCATTCCTATTGCAAGATAGGTGTAAACTATTTCTATATTTATCTCTCTCTGTGTCTCTCTTTCTTCCCACAAGGCTTGAGAGTGCATATGCATTCAACCTTCTATGCAATCGTGGATTCGTTTTACGAATATTACATTAGATAAACTCTACCTAGTCAGGTCATAAATTCTGTCACATGTTTAATGTAAAATAATTGTAACAAGTTTATTAATTATGTAACCATTCATATACCAAAATGAACTTAACAAAACATAGATTCTTATGACATTAAAGTTTATTCAAAATGACCTCCGTGATTTTGAATACAAGCCTTCAATCTGCGCGGCCAGTTGTCTATCGCAGCACGAACGACGTCCATGTCAATATCGGCGGCTGCCTTAATCAAGGATGTCTTGAGTGACTCCAAATTGGGATAAGGCTTTGAGCACGCCTTTTCCTCCAAGTGTTGCCATATCTTGTAATCTAACGGATTCAAATCTGGACTGGAGGAGGGCCAGTCTTCGTGCCGGATGAAGTCGATTTCACGCGCCGCCAGCCAGTCTTGTGTGCTCTTCGCTCTATGAGCTGGCGCTGAATCTTGTTGGAATACCCAGTGCCTGTTATTGAACATGGTATGAGAAACAAGTTCCACAAGGTTCGTCAGGACTGTATTTTGATACACAACAGCATTCGTTTTTACACCTTTCTCACAAAAATGTACCTCTGTTAAGCCCCAATAAGAAACTCCCAACCATACCATGAGCGAGGATGGAAAATGACCTCGTTGGACACGCGGAATACGGTTGCTCGCTTCTTCACTACTGTGTGCATACACCTTATCATTTTGTTTGTTGTAGCTCTCTTCTACGGTAAACATTTTTTCATCCGAAAAAAGAATTTCCCGATATTTTTTTCCCGCGTACCGCTTCAACAAAGCGCGGCATCTCTCCAGTCTCAGGTCCATTAGACGAACATTCAAACGATGTCCTGTTTTTCTTCGATATGCCCGAAGCCCTAAGTCTTCATTTAACACCCTTTTCACCGTGGTTCTGCTTAACCCCATCTGAAGGGCCAACAGTTTCTGCTTACGTTTGGGATTTCTTTGAATTCGTGCCTTCACAGCTTTTATCACTGCTGGAGTCCTAACAGACCGAGGGCGACCACTTCTTGACCTGTCATCTACACTAGAGTCTTCATTGTATCGTTTGATGGTACGATAAACGAATCTTTTGGTTATATTCAAATTTTTCAGTATGTTAAAAATTTGAATTGGCGCGTAACTGTAACAATGCAACGCAATAACTGCAACACGGTCTTCTTTAAGCGTCCACTCCATATTTAAAAATGAGTAAAATTCTAAAAGTTATACATTTTTATTTTCATGAACAATTCGAAATTCGAATTCAATAAACTTTTTTGTGGCCAGCATTCTAAAAGAAAAGTTTTTACTGTGTGACCATACTTATGACCTGACTAGGTATACCTAGTCAGGTCATAAATTCTGTCACATGTTTAATGTAAAATAATTGTAACAAGTTTATTAATTATGTAACCATTCATATACCAAAATGAACTTAACAAAACATAGATTCTTATGACATTAAAGTTTATTCAAAATGACCTCCGTGATTTTGAATACAAGCCTTCAATCTGCGCGGCCAGTTGTCTATCGCAGCACGAACGAGGTCCATGTCAATATCGGCGGCTGCCTTAATCAAGGATGTCTTGAGTGACTCCAAATTGAGATGAGGCTTTGAGCACGCCTTTTCCTCCAAGTGTTGCCATATCTTGTAATCTAACGGATTCAAATCTGGACTGGAGGAGGGCCAGTCTTCGTGCCGGATGAAGTCGATTTCACGCGCCGCCAGCCAGTCTTGTGTGCTCTTCGCTCTATGAGCTGGCGCCGAATCTTGTTGGAATACCCAGTGCCTGTTATTGAACATGGTATGAGAAACAGGTTCCACAAGGTTCGTCAGGACTGTATTTTGATACACAACAGCATTCGTTTTTACACCTTTCTCACAAAAATGTACCTCTGTTAAGCCCCAATAAGAAACTCCCAACCATACCATGAGCGAAGATGGAAAATGACCTCGTTGGACACGCGGAATACGGTTGCTCGCTTCTTCACTACTGTGTGCGTACACCTTATCATTTTGTTTGTTGTAGCTCTCTTCTACGGTAAACATTTTTTCATCCGAAAAAAGAATTTCCCGATATTTTTTTCCCGCGTACCGCTTCAACAAAGCGCGGCATCTCTTCAGTCTCAGGTCCATTAGACGAGCATTCAAACGATGTCCTGTTTTTCTTCGATATGCCCGAAGCCCTAAGTCTTCATTTAACACCCTTTTCACCGTGGTTCTGCTTAACCCCATCTGAAGGGCCAACAGTTTCTGCTTACGTTTGGGATTTCTTTGAATTCGTGCCTTCACAGCTTTTATCACTGCTGGAGTCCTAACAGACCGAGGGCGACCACTTCTTGACCTGTCATCTACACTAGAGTCTTCATTGTATCGTTTTACGGTACGATAAACGAATCTTTTGGTTATATTCAAATTTTTCAGTATGTTAAAAATTTGAATTGGCGCGTAACCGCAACGATGCAACGCAATAACTGCAACACGGTCTTCTTTAAGCGTCCACTCCATATTTAAAAATGAGTAAAATTCTAAAAGTATACATTTTTATTTTCATGAACAATTCGAAATTCGAATTCAATAAACTTTTTTGTGGCCAGCATTCTAAAAGAAAAGTTTTTACTGTGTGACAATACTTATGACCTGACTAGGTATGTTGAACTATCTAATATTGAAATTGTTTAACTTGAGAAAAGCTTAGGTTACTACTTAAATTTTATGTATATTAAATGATAATATAAGGAAATATATGATAATATAAGGAAAGGTTATTTATTAATAAAACCAAAAATAATTCAAAAATAACTAAAGTTTGCGAATTTCCAATTTTACCAAAAACTATTTCAAAATTATATTAAATTAAATTATTCCTTAATGTAGATTCTTTATAAAGAAAAAACAACTGTAATTCATTGTAATAAAGTTGCAATTCGAATAGATCTAGCGCTGTGGGTTAGAGTGAGAGAGGAGCCTGCCTACGGAAAGATGTTTGGCCATCCGACTACCCACTAAAAAACCCCGCTGTTCTCCTATCGCCTACGCCCGGGCCCACGGATATATGGCCAGCCGATCTCGTGGCCCGGGCTGGCGCCGGCCCGCCCTTTGTCTTGAGGCGGGCCCCTTCTAAAGTGTTGGCGCCAGGGGGTCAGGATTTCGTCCCCCCGGCGCTCTCCTAACAACTCTAGGAGTTGAGGGGGGTCGCGGAACAGCACGCAGCCCTCACCCTCGCGGCAATGGTGCGGGCGGTGGATCCTCCCCCGAGGGGCCGCCCGCGGCCGCTTTTTACGGCGGCCGGAGGTCGTTATTTGACCTCCGGCGCCGCCGACGTGGCCTGCGTTGGCGGGAGGGGAGTGTGGTGGTCGACTCCCGCTCCCGCTCCGCCGCCTCCTTTGCAGACATGACTGCCTCGCAGAAGGAGGCGACGGCCGTCCATCCAGGATCGCTCCCGACCATGGACAGAACCAGGGCCGGGAGCGACAGGTCCACGCCGATTTGGGCGACGAGGGCGCGGCGCTCCTCGCGCCACGCAGGGCACACGGCTACAGTGTGGTTCACCGTGTCCTCCTCGTCGCCCGCGCCACAGTGGTGGCACCCCGACGTCATCTCCCGCCCTATGCGACACAGGTACCTCCCAAAGCAACCGTGCCCCGAGAGGACCTGCGTCAGGCGGAAGGTCAGGGCGCCGTGGCGTCTTTCCAGCCATTCGGCCAGGACGGGCCTCACCGCTTCGATGGTGGCGAGGCCCGCGCTGGGGTGCGCGAGGCGCAGGAGCGCCTTTTGCATTTCTCTATGATTTTGAATGAGCGTAAAAGAACAACTGGCTTATATGGTATCATAGGATTATTATTACCCATTTATTTGGAATTCAACTCGCGAAGTTGAGGTAAAGCGGGCGGAGCTGCGCGACGAGGTGCTCATGGTGGAGTGCCACTCCACCATGAGCACCTCGTCGCGCAGCTCCGCCCGCTTTACCTCAACTTCGCGAGGCGCGGGGCGAGAGCCACGCTCGGCCGCGTCCCGGCGCCACTGGTATAATAGCGCTAGGACCCGGGCCTCGAGGTCCCATGGTGGGGATCCGGCCAGCAGGGAGGCCGCTTCGAAGGACAGCCTGCCTACCCCTACCGTAAGCGTGAGAGAAAAGGAACCAGACAGACTGGCGCCGTAACGCGTTACGTAACGAAGCAGTTTACCCTCCCAAAATAAGTTATCACTTCAAAACATAGATAGACACGTAATGGGAAGCAAACCCTTTTGATTTGAGATTGAATTCCAAATAAATGGGTAATAATAATCCTATGATACCATATAAGCCAGTTGTTCTTTTACGCTCATTCAAAATCATAGAGAAATGCAAAAGGAATGCATACACAAATGCGATGCTAAACGCACTCTGCCTGCATCATACCATAATAGCAGTAACTTCGTATTTACCTATACTAATATTATGTCGATAATATTTACAATATAAAATAGTATAGATTCTATAGATATTATATATGTGAAGGTAAGTTTGTTTGTTACGCTTTCACGCGAAAACTACTTAACCGAATATCATGAAATTTTGTATACATATTTTTGGAGGTATTAGAAGTAACATAGGATATTCTGATGTATAAGGTATATTATTGTAAGGTTTCAGTAAAATCGAATCAGTAGTTTTTTCGTGAAAGAGTAACAAACCTACATTCTTAGAAACTTTCGCGTTTATAATATTAGTAGGACGTGTTATTCTGATGTATAAGTTATCTTATTGTAAAGTTTCATTAAAATCGATTCAGTAGTTTTTGCGTGAAAGAGTAACGAACCTACATCCTTAGAAACTTTCGCGTTTATAATATTAGTAGGATGTGTTATTCTGATGTATAAGCTATATTATTGTAAAGTTTCAATAAAATCGATTCAGTAGTTTTTGGGTGAAAGAGTAACAAACCTACACTCTTAGAAACTATCGCGTTAATAATATTAGTAGGATGTGTTATTCTGATGTATAAGCTATATTATTATAAAGTTTCATTAAAATCGATTCAGAAGTTTTTGCGTGAAAGAGTAATAAACCTACATTCTCAGAAACTTTCGCGTTTATAATATTAGTAGGATGTGTTATTCTGATGTATAAGTTATATTATTGTAAAGTTTCATTAAAATCCATTCAGTCATTTTCGCGTGAAAGAGTAACAAACCTACATTCTTAGGAACTTTCGCGTACCTATATAGTAATAGTAGGATTACAATAACTTATTAATTCTGTATTTCGCGTAAGAAATATAAATAGCGTGTCGTATACATACGATAATTTTCTAGACGCTGATGTCTAGATTCCAAATTTTCTTAAATCCTATCGGCGCGCTTTATATACCCGCGCAGGCATGTAGAACCTACAAATCCAGCTTAAGCTGAACCCTATTTCATATGATTGTTGATATAAATCTGAGGTCAACTTAAATTGAATAACATAAAATTTTCGAAACTTATCATTTTTAACAAAAACTATTTTTCTTTTCTAAAATAAAAATAGCCTATGTTACTCCTTGTTACATCAGCTATCTGCCAGTGAAAGCCCCGTCAAAATCGGTGCAGCCATTTCAGAGATTAGCCGAAACAAACAGACAGACAAAAATTGTAAAAAATGTTGTTTTGGTATATGTACCGTGTATACGTCCGTACGAACTTAGTAAAAAACAGTTATTTTAATATTACAAACAGACCCTCCAATTTTATTTATTTGTGTAGAAAACGTGCTATATGTACTGTTTGATTTTTTCTATTCGTGAGCAACAGCAGGCAGGCTGACGACCCACTTACTAGTAAGTAGTTAACGTCGCATATGAAAGTTTACAACGCCAGGGATCGCAAACACGCTGTTGTCCGCATGTAGATACTGGAACATGTATTACTAATGTCGGAACACAACGCAAGGATATTATGGCGGCATACTTATGCACCAGGGGTGGTTGCCTTCAAGCCGGGCTTGGGGTCCTACCACCTAACTAGGATTGTTTTGTAGCCTTATACACCAGGTCGACACAGCCGCAGGGTTTAATATTTTTACTCCACTCCTGAATGTTGAAATTTGCGATTTATATTTATTGTTGAAATTTACTATTTTAGAGCCCAGTTCAAGGAAAGAACTGAACAAAATGTATGGGTCACTCAATTTTTTGTCTAAAATATCGTCCAAATCGATTTACTTTTCATCGTAATGCCGTGAACTTGGCGGTTGCCAGCCTGACCTTGTATCGAGGCGCGCTGTTCCTCAGTGGGCGGCAGGGGGTGAGTGATTTTGCCCCCTCTGTATTGTGGGAGGGAGGGTGAAGCCGAATAACACGTGCACTCTCGTCGTGTCATAGAAATAAAGTAGTGAACCAACAAAAAAATCGTTTTTTCCGTCAATCGTTTTTGAAGTGATAACTTCTTATGGGAAGGTAAACCGCTTCGTTACGTAACGCGTTAGTCTGTCTGGCTTCCCTTTCTCTCACGCATACGGCAGCGGTAGTCACACTCCTTCTCTCTCATTCTAACCCACAGCACTAGATCTATTCTATCTATTTATTACAATGAAATACAGTTATTTTTTTCTTTATAAGGAATCTACATTAAGGTTTAATTTAATATAATTTAGAAACAGTGTTTGTAAAAATTGTAAATTCGTAAACTTTAGTTATTTTTAAATTTTTTTGGTTTTGTTAATAAATAACCTTTCCTTACATTATCATATTAATATACATAACATTTAAGTAATAACCTAAGCCTTTCTCAAGTTAAACAATTTCAATATTAAATAGTTCAACTTAGATTAGTTTAAGTTATCACTTCTGTCAGCGTCCCGAGACGCATACGTCTTTTTTTTCAACTATTTTGAATATTTATATTATATTGTTATTAATAGTATGTAATACTGCACACTGAGACAAATCACACAGCACCATCTTGTCCCAAATTAAGTAGCATAATTATCACTTGAGTTGTGGGCACTAGATAACTAATATAGTATTATTATACATAAACATGCCGTGACCTTCGCAAGCGTGCCGAAGTACGTAGCCGTTAGGCCACCGATGTCGTCAAATTATCAACCAATGTCAATTATTATAATGTATTTGTCCCACAAAATCCTTTTGATACACATACATAATAATATCGTCTGCCTCCTGCAGCACACATTTAAACGAATTTAAGAGCAAGCCAACATAATCTCTATATGCATGTAATAGGAATGAAAAATGTTTACAGCTTTTGCAGTACTTCTGAATGCACCAAAATGCATTCTACCTTCTATTCATTTGTGTATTCCTGGTAATACATCTCATAGATGCACCATATAATGATGCACTTCGTGCAATGGTGACTTCGCTGCCTCCATAGCATTCCCATTCTTTAATGTTACATTACCTACCTACCATAATAACATAACGTCATTTGCAGTGCACCTACCTACAAAGACCAACATCTTCACGCTGACCGTAGTAGAATTCTTGTTAGATTAAATTCTTGTTAGGATTATTACAGAAAATCACAATTTTTTTTAGTACTGGTTTTTTAATCAGAGATACATATAGTGCAAAGTATTGTAGTTCAGTCATTACGTCAGAAAAAACTGCTTAGAAATGCAAATGAACCGAGAAAGCTGAATTTTGGATATGACGTGGGGGGACCCTAGAAAAGCTTAAGTTCAAATTGTCGACCAAGATTTCCTATGTGCATTTTCCGCCATCTTGAAAAAAGGGTTGCATTCAGGTTTTTTACAATAACTCGGTTCTCCGTTGAGATACGAAAATTTTGACTCAATACTTTTTTTTTGCTCTTTGTACGATCTACAATTAAGACCTCTACTTTTTTTACCTATCGTTCATCGTTGTTGAGATATCGATCGAAAACCTCAAAAATTTAGGTAGTCAAATTTGTATTTTGCTATTTTCTCTTTTCTGGTGATAAATATCGAAAAATCATTTAATATCAAACTTGTAGAGCATGTTCAGACCTACAATTTTTTTTTTATTTTCGACATAAATTACGACCTCTGCCGAGCCGCAGTCGCCAAGTCCGTGCCCCGTTTCGATTTAGCCGCTCGTACGGTTGCACACCCGTTAAAACGGATGTAAGATTGTTCAAGAAATGACTGAGATATAAAATAAATAAATGAGCCAGACAAATTATGTAACAAACATGGAATTTATTAAATTTTTTTGTGTATAAAATATAATAATTAAGAGCAATCCTTTTTTTTTGACGGTTTTTAGATATTTTTTGTCGTTTTGATGGTCCTGAATGAACAAGTTCTCCCTCAGTATATTCTTCGTGTCGTGAAGACTCTTGAACTGCAGAAAATGTTTATTGGATGGTAGAAACAATATCATCAACATTGTCGTCGTCGTTGAATTGAATATTGACTCTGGCGACGTTACATTTTTGCCTGTTGTATTTTTTGTATTTCTTTTATATTTTTATTTGACAATAAGTTTGTTTGACGTCATTTCTAGTATTTTATTTATTCAGTCAGAATCGCAGTGAGCGGGCCTAGGTCTACGCTGAGGCAGTTTTACCTATGGTGCAGTGTGCGTTGCACACGGACGCAGCGGTGTTAAGGGCGCCGGCCGCGGCACTTTCAATGAACCTGCGCCGTGTTATGACGCCGGACATTATAGTCCGGTCAATTTAGACATTCAAAGGTGCATAAAATCCCAACAAGCTGAAAATCAGTAAAATTGTTCAAAACATAATTATAAATAATATTTAAAAGTTCCCCATCATTCCCGTGTATGGATTTTTTTATTCAAGGTCAAAGGTCAAGAAAATGAGTCTTTCGCGATTTTCAGCAAAACGGTAAGTTTTATCATAAAAGTACCTTGTACAAAAATTGTAGATCATAAAATTATCTATAAAAAATGTACCAATACTTTTTTCCTACGAGCCACCGTTTCTGAGATATAACGATTCAAAAAGTTATAAAAGTTGTAGAGTATCTAGAGGTGTATACGTGGCGTACTCATGCATATTATGACGATAACAACTTTTATAACTTTTTGAATCGTTATATCTCAGAAACAGTGGCGCGGAATAAGAATATTAACTCGGTGTCGATCTGTCGTAAAAGGCGACAAAATAACCCTACGTGGTAGGGCCCTAGGTCTATAAGTATGTCGATATAATAACTTTGTGTTGTATTCTGGCATTAGTAGCCCAAGATCCAGTATCCCTATGGGATAGCAGCGTGTTAGCGGTGCCTCTAACGTCGCAAACATTTTCAAACAAACTTTAAGCCGTTTAGAAACTTCTTAGAAAGACGTCTTAGAAACGAGATGGGGAGAGTCTAATATTTTTATTAGCTGGAACGCATGGACAACAGCAGGTACAGCTTTCTCGAGGAAAAGCTTCCTAGCAAGTCCGTTTTTTATTCCCTATCCCTTGAAACAATGGACATTTTTTTATAGCTAGAGTTCAGCAGACAGGCAAACAAACCACCCTGTTAGGTGGTTACCGTCGCCTATGGACATTTGTAACAATAGAGGCATTAAATTTCTTAAGTGCTGATACCGAAATTGAAGTCGCACCCATTTTTCATACAAAGGAAGCTTAGTTTATATCCAATTTGTTGTTCTTTCCCACAGGAACTTCTTTTGGTGTTTATTTTATGAGAAACTAGACGTTCATTAATGTTCTCTTTAATTTTAAACAAGCAATACTTATTGTCGTCGTAACACTGTTTATAATAAACACAATTATAAACTTTAAAACAAATGCAATATTGTAATACAATGTCTGCCATTGTTACGGCTGATCCAAATTATATAAGCCATGCTCGGCAATTGTGTGACGGACTTGTTTTTTAAAAACAAATTAAAAGTCGTATGTAATTATCGTAATTTGTAATTATAATTTATGGTCTGACGAAAAGCCTTCTTGAACTAGGAAGGTTAATATAATAACAAATCACTTTCATATAGTCCGCCTTCGCTGGCCCCAGTAGGAGGGGAGATCCAAAAAGTGATAGCCTGCCGTCATAAGAGACCGTTATAATGTGGGCTAATGGACCCACTACAGGGGAAGCCGAAGAACGTGCAAAGTGAAGAATATTTTAAATATTTTATTGTCGAATCCAGTTGGTCATGATAATTTGATTCCTCTGTGGAAATTTTCATACAAACATACAAAAATTTTTTGATACATGCAGTAAACATAAAGTCGGAAAGTAGAAGCATTTATATTTATATATGTATTTATATTATATTTATATTATATTATCTTAAGCTTACAAACGATCGAAATTGTTATAGAGTATGCAGAATATTGCGCGCTTTGCGTTGAGACGTCTCTGCGATGCTTCCTGGTCTTGTTACAGAGTAATATACATACACGGTGTTTATTTAGATTAATTTGATATTTTAATAGGCGCTCTCCTATACCTTGATAGGAATTACTCTTACTGTGTTTGCAGTTATGAGCTATTATTTTGTGAGTGAGATATTAAAATTATACATTTTTTAATTTTGACGATAACTTAGAAACGAAATGAAGTCCCAAAATATGCTTCATATGCGTACTCATATACCTCGAATATAATACTGTATATGACAACACATTAATACTAAAATCTAGGAATTTACGTTCGTTGTATTGTGAAAAAATAAGTAAAATAATAATAATTTCCCAAATTTTTTGGTTAATAATAATGGTTGGAAATCCATTAACGTGTAATAATAAAATGTCTAATTGCACACGAAAAATTAAGGCGAAACCGTAAAAACCTCAAAGCAAACATCGCAAGCTCGTAAAAGGTGATGAATGGAGCAGTGCGGAGCGGCACGACGCGTTGTCAGCGGACCGGCGCAAACGCACGGTGCGCGCCATGTTGTGGGCGGGGCCTATCTCGCCATTGCGGCGACTGAGCGCATCTTCCTTTTAACTCTATTTTACTTCAAAACGTTGAGTGAGAAAGAGAGAAGTAGATTTTAATTCTGAAGTATCCATGTTATGTATTTCGGTATGCTGTGTGTCATCCACACGTGCTGTCGTACTCTGGAAATGACGATTTTCAGAGATGGAACCGTAACTGTATTTATAATGGAAAACATGATATTCTTTTTATCCTTTCACTGGTTGTGGGAATGATTTTAATAAGATAGTGTTATAAAAATGTTGATAATACATAAGACGATTTTATTGAAAAATTATGAAATTTCAACTCAAGTCAGTTTCATAGAGGAAGTACATTATTTAGCATAGAAATATCGAGGTTCGCTACATTGAATCTGATAGATAAATGAATAATAAAAATGTTATTTCAATATATTCATTTACATTAATAGGTAACACGTGAAACATAGTTATGTAAGAAGACGAGTCTTCGTACCTGTTCTTACAATAGTGATAGACCTGATAGTAATATAATGTTTACTATGTTTCGACGGGTGTTTACAGCAAAGATCAGCAACCGGCGGGCGGCGCGCGGTTTGCACCGAAATAGTATTTATAGCCGATCGGTATTCAACCGATATATTTATTATGACACATTCAATACGTTATTTTACCGCCGTGTTACCACAGACGAAAGTTGAAGCCGCGCTATGTACTTACGTTGACGAAGTCGATGATTTTTTTTGGTAATTTTCCTTTAGCCGGGCGCAAATGTCACTAGTTGTGAACCAAACGCGAGCGAAGTCTTCAAGCGAAGCGAATGACGCGATATTTTTCTGTTAGCCGGTCGCAAGCAAAAAATCGCCAAATAATATATAATTCTCCCAAATTTCTTACAATCATAAAGGGATTGTTTGTTTGGGGCCGGGCCATGTGTTCTATTTTTTGAATACATTCCAAACAAAGTGCATTTTCTTTTTTATATTAAACATTAATTTTTCTAAAAAAAAAATGATGAAAATTTGTGATTTAGTTCGCGCAATTAGCCACACAGATACCGGTGGTCATAAAAAAAACAACCATAACCTACAAGCAACTTGTGTACCGAAACGGGCGTCCGTGCGTTCCGACACAGGCTGCTTTAGGTTACGGTTTTGAGTTTTATGTCCATCCGTATCTGTGTGGCTATTCGCGCAGTTAGAATAATAATTAAATATAAACAAATATTAATTAATAGTAAGCAAAAAATAATCTAACCTAACCAAACCTACCCTTTGCGCTCGGCTAACGTAAAAGTACAATTTTTTTTTATATTAGGTACATATCGGAATACAGAAATACTTTACTTTTACTCGTACATCGATCTACACGTGGTACTGAAGACTAAAAAATCTTGTCAGAACTAAAAGATATAATTCTTTACCTAGATACGTTTGTTTGCTGCCTGGCATACATTGTCAATTACATAGAAACTAGCTGACCCGGCAAACGTTGTTCTGCCATATAAATAATAAAATGTCAAAAAATTTAAAAAAATTTTGGGCGTGGGTCACCCCTAACATTTAGGGGGATGAAAAATAGATGTTGGCCGATTCTCATAGATACCGGATAAGCAAAAAAAATTTCATCAAAATCGGTCAAGCCGTTTCGGAGGAGTATGGCAACGAAAACTGTGACACGAGAATTTTATATATTAGATATAGCTTTACTCCGTGGTAGCACAGGACCAGGTAAGTCGTACCAAACTCAGAGGCCAACCAAGGAGGTCATTCGCGTCTCACGATTGTATGCAACGCTTAGGCCGTTTTTCTCTCTATGAAAACATCATATGGTAACGTGCATACTGATATCAATGGTACCTATGTGTAAACCCGCCAATTCACCTCGAAGAAGCATGGCGGCGGCATATCCGTTCCCCCTTTGGAGAGTCCTGAGCTCAAGAAAACGATATCATGGACTGTTGTTATTGGTTCACTTTTAAGTAAGTTACATACTTATTTATTCATGAAAAATAGAATACTCCTTCTACGTAGCCGGGTAAAAAAATTTCATCAAACTCAAATGGATTTGCGTCTTTTCCACGTAATATTCTTTCTAAGTATTCCTTAGCTCTTTTAAAAGACGTGTATAGGAGTATAGGTAATGTATAATCAAACTATTTACCTTACTTAAAACAATGTCTGAATCACCTTGGACCTTTCGATTACAGGAATTATAAACAATGTTTTCAATTGTTATAGTAAAATTAATTGTGAAACAAAGTACTTAGTTGTAATTTAAATGAGATCCGTTAATAAATCTCATAACTGCTATAGCTATAAAAATTAATGCAAGCCATCGTGCAATAGTGCACTTTAAAACAAACTTCTAAAGTTCATGTTTGTGTAACCTGTTTGTTACATACAATGACTTCCTTCACATTGGTTTCAGTAATATGAAGATCTAGTCAGCTTTGTAGATCAACGATAAAATAATGAATCTTATGTCCATATGTGAAGGTTGCTTTTTGTTCTAAAGTTTTCGTTTACACAACGGCGAGTAAATAAATCCGGCAAGTTTAATGCAAAACTTTTGGTTTACGCTTTATGGTAAATATTTGGTGTAACGTCGTATAACTGTTTTATAGTTCTAGTAAAATGTTTGGTTTAATTGTGCTAGGTCAAGAGCGGGCGTTCGACAGGCGTCCTTGCGATGGGTAAATATTATTGTCTAAGCGGAGTTTCCGCTGTTTGGGTTCTTGTTTGAGTTTGTGGGTAATAGAGGCTAGAGATCTGCGAGTGCAACGACCGCATGTATTATACTAATTCAAGATGGACTCTTTTAGTTATCTTGCCCTAAAGCACAATACGATTGTAGCGCATGTGCCTTATTAGTACACAAGTGGCAATATAGCCAAAGTGACTAACCGGTGACTCTCCAAAACCTTAGAATCGAAATGTATTTATATACAGGCCAGACAAGTAATCTTAATGTACCTTACCCAAAGTTAGATCGAGCCTCTTAGATTTCGTAATTAGGCTATCCTAAAACTTACTTCTGATCATTTTCGTGAGTGAATACTTGTTACAGGCGAATTAGCGCGTGTTTCGACTTGGTAATAAGCATGTGCGTTGAGAGGCGGACGTGGGTGTGCCGGTGATGCGTAGTGCGGGGAGGGGATCGATGGGCGGCAGATGCTGGCTGTGGGCGCGGTGAGCCTGAGCGACGCGCGCGCATCTCATTGATCGCCAACACGCGCACCGACGCGCACGCGTTACGTGCACCACAGCACGCATGAAGACCGAGGAACAAAGCACCGAAGAGGCGGCGCGCCGCGCGCCTGCCACCCGCCGTCAAGAAAAACCACCATTCTCTTACATCGCCCTCATCGTGATGGCGATACGCCACTCGCCCAACAAGAGACTGACGCTCAGCGAAATATACGCGTTTTTGCAACAGCAATTCCCTTTCTTTCGTAGCTCTTATCAGGGTTGGAAAAACTCTGTAAGACATAATTTAAGCCTGAACGAATGCTTTGTAAAACTGCCAAAAGGTCTAGGTCGACCTGGAAAAGGCCATTATTGGACAATAGACCCATCGTCGGAATTTATGTTTGAAGAAGGCTCATTCAGACGGCGGCCTAGAGGATTCCGGCGCAAGTGTCAGGGGCTGAAGCAACAGTATGGAAGTGGAGGCTACCTCTGTGGAGGCGGAGTACCAGCACTGCCACCGTCACAGCCTACCGGGTACGAACTGGCAAGTGGCAGCGGTGCTGGGTCAAGTGCTCCGTCGATAGACTACGGAGCGTGTGCGTATTCCCACACGAGTACCGCAAGTCAGCAGCTTGCTTATGGAGGAGAATATTGTACGTATGGTGCAATGAGCGAGCGTGAGTGGCCGCTGACCTACGGGTCGCTGGAGCCGGGCTACCGGCCGCCGCCGGCGACGCCGCCGCCGCACCATGATTTGCCCGATCTTATACCCAACTATCAATACGCAGTAGCCAATGAACACGGTGAGTACTCTTTGTAATCTTTTAAGTTCTGTACCTACCTAAGTATTTTTGTAAAATACCTAAGTATTTTTAGTATTGTATTCAAAAATTGTATTAATCAACTATTGCATAGATTCCAAATTTACTTAGTGACAAGATACAGTGATATTTTAGTTATATCTACAAACTTGCCAAATCTTTTACTGACCTACTCTGTTCTATGTTGATATAAACGTAAGAATTTCTCGTGACTGTCAACAACGCAAGAGTAATATCGCTCTGTAACTATAATATGGATTCCTGACAACGCATTGGCAAGTGACATATTTCAATCCAAAACTATTAAACGTAATACATCCTACATAACTTCATTACATCTATACTAATAAATAAAATAGGAGGGTCTGTTTGTAATATTAAAATAACCGCTTTTTACTAAGTGCATTTGGATGTACCTATACACGGTACATATACCAAAACAACATTTTTTTTTAAATTTTGTCTGTCTGTCTGTTTGTTCCGGCTAATCTCTGAAACGGCTGGACCAATTTTGACAGGACTTTCACTGGCAGATAGCTGATGTAACAAGGAGTAACTTAGGTTACTTTTATTTTAGAAAAAAAAATGGTTTTAGTTAAAAGTGATCAGTTTCGGATTTTTGTATTCCAATTTAATTTGAACTCAGATTTATATCATCAATCATATAAAATAGGGTTCAGCTTAGCCTGGACTTTGTAGGTTCGAACGCAGTTTGTATATTTCATTTATTTACATTTTAGGGTTTATAGGGTTTGTAATCCAAAATAAACTATAAGATATACTTATATACTTAGTATTTATATAAGACAAAGTCGCTTCCCGCTGTTTGTCCCTATGTTTGCTTAGATCTTTAAAACTACGCAACGGCGTTTTATGTGGTTTTTTAATAAATAGAGTGATTCAAGAGGAAGGTTTATATGTATAAATAGCTGTGCCCGCGATTCCGTCCGCGTGCAATAGTGACTTTGGGCAGCATTTTTTGAATATATCTTATGGTTTATTTTGGATTACAAACCTAATAAACCCTAAAATATAAATAAATGAAACATGCAAACAGTCAGTGTTATCGAATGCAACTGTTACGCCATGCGCCTCCGGAATACGTGCTTTGAACCTACAAGGTCCAGCTTAAGCTGAATCCTATTTCATATGTTTGTTGATATAAATCTGAGGTCAACTTAAATTGGAATATTTAATTTTCGAAACTTTTCATTTTTAACAAAAACTATTTTTTTAATCTAAAATAAAAATAGCCTAAGTTACTCCTTGTTACATCAGCTATCTGCCAGTGAAAGTACCGTCAAAATCGGTGCAGCCATTTCAGAGATTAGCCGGAACAAACAGACAGACAGACAAAATTTAAAAAAAATGTTATTTTGGTATATGTACCGTGTATATGTCCAAATGTACTTAGTAAAAAGCGGTTATTTTAATATTAAAAACAGACCTTCCAATTTTATTTATTTGTATACATACATATTATAGTACCTACACAAAAGTCGAAACTTTTAAAGATTATAATGTGATGTCGTAACAAACATATTTTTCTGCGCTTAAATCGTAAGCGAGCTATACCTTACGAGATAGATCAAATTAATATACTACGGTAAGTATATCTTACAAAGATCGATAAAAAGTCCGCGATTGCTGAACCAATTTTCATGAATTTCGGTACCTATATAGATAGAGTGAACCTTGAAGAAGGACATAGGCTTACTATACTATTATGTATTATTGTTTTCTTTTTTAATTTATATGGCAGAACAACGTTTGCCGGGTCAACTAGTAATGTATGAAATGACGGATTCCGCAAAATTCAAAATGGCCTCCTTATCATAATAATAAAGTCGTGAATAATTTAAGGATCTTCGTTGTTGTTTTTAACAGAAATTTCATTTATATACGTTGAAATTTTAAAAGAAATTCCATTCTATAGACTACATATTCATATATTAAGTTCTTTTAATACCTAAAAATGTGTTAGATTTTAATTTTCAGTTAAACATACATTTAGACGGCCATATTTAATATCTTAATTCGATTTTTAAGAATAATTCCCTACCCTAAGATTTGCATGAGTTTTTTAATATTTAGATTTTAAAGCGTTCTACCTGAAAGGTTAAAAACGGATCATCCTTGTGATTCACAGGCAGCATAGAAGAATGTTTTAGGAGGAGGAGTGATGTTACGAACTTTATACAGGAAACATTAAACCTTTTTAGAAAAGTATTGATATGAATTAATTAGAAATTTAAGTTAGACAGTAGATAGACACCAAAATTGATTTACGAAGATGTTTTGTAAATTACACAATATTATACCGTAACAATTCACATTCGGTGTTTACTTGTAGGGTATGGTCGTGGGGCATCTATTTTCATATGCTTCTCTGGTTATTAAATGGAAAAATCGTAGAAAACCAAGTAAACAGTATGCAGGCATTTTGTTTTGTTTTTTTCAACGGTACTATAAAGTGCAAGCTCAAATGCAATACAACGGTAAAATTTGGATAGTTAGATACGAACACCCGCATAACACATATATATTACCACCTACAACACCGATCCCCGCAACCCCTAAAATGCATCCAATCCATGTCACGAAGTACTGGGACAACAAAATACCCTAGGAGTTACACTGGAAATGCATTTTCCTTAACACCAATGCAATAGGATTGAAAATTTACTGAAACTGAACATTAGTGCGGGTTTTACTCAGTATATATATTATAATAGTAGTAACTGCGCTGCATCGATATGCATCGCGGTATTGAGTAAAAAACTGCGTCGTGTGGATTTTATACAGACATACAATTGACGGGTACGTAAATACAGATAAAATAACGATTTGCACTTAATTAAAAGTAGCACGAGTAGACATTGTGAGAGATGGAGAGAAAGAAAATAGACGATCTGAAGATATGGTGCTAGAGAAGAATGCTGAGTATCATGGACTGAACTTTAGACGACTGCCTCTGTACTCCAAGAATCCGGTACCAAGCAGCGTCTATCTGTCCTGGTCTAAACTCTCATTACTAAACATTCTCAAATATTTTGGACATGTTCTCAAGGCGGGATGGCGACTCAATTGAGCGTCTTGTCGTGCAGTGTAGAGTAGAGGGCACTAGATCGCCCATACGATGGACCGACCAGATTAAATCCGCAGTGGGTGATTCTTTGAACGAGTGTAGTAAAAACATCAAAAATAGAGGGAGGTGGCGAGATCATCATCATCATTTCAGCCGGAAGACGCCCACTGCTGGACAAAGGCCTCCCCTAAAGATCTCCACGATGATCGGTCCTGCGCTGCCCTCATCCAACCTATTCCGGCGATCTTGACCAGATCATCGGTCCATCTTGTGGGGGGGCCTACCAACATTGCGTCTTCCGGTACGCGGTCGCCATTCGAGGACTTTTCTGCCCCAACGGCCATCAGTCCTTCGAGCTATGTGCCCAGCCCACTGCCACTTCAGTTTTGCAATCATCCGGGCTATGTCGGTGACTTTGGTTCTCCTGCGAATCTCCTCATTTCTGATTCGATCTCGCAGGGAAACTCCGAGCATAGCCCTCTCCATTGCCCTCTGGTGGCGAGATATCGTGAGGCAAATCTCAGCAGCCCCTAAATAATACTATGTTGACTACGAAAAGTTATACAATGGAAATTGAAAGCTTGAAAGATTGCGATGACAAAATCAGTACCTTCCGCCAACTTAAATTTATCCAAAGTGCTGTACGTGCTAATAATAATAACAGCCAGACAGTACAGCCGCCACCCTTATCAAAGGCAGATTGGCGGGTTACGTATACCCATGATTGCGGTATGCAGGTGTTCTCACGATGTTATTTATCTTTTACTGTCAGCTGACCCGGCTAACGTTATTCTACCATGTAAATAAAATAAAAAGTAGTCCATGTCCTTCTATAAGGTCCAATCTATCTCCATATCGAAATTCATGAAAACGTAACTGACGAACAGACAGACAAAGTTACTTTCACATTTATAATATTAATACGGATTTATTTATTTATTTATTTATTTTTATAGGTACAACAACAGCACAGTACACATTAAATAAGACCATGATATAATAAATATAACAATTATATACATAATATATGCATACATGCCAATGACAGGCGTACACAGCTTTGTCTACAGTTTGACAATGTTAAAATTTATTTTAACTTAAATTAACTTAATCTTCACAAAAATACATAATTAATTTCCTTTTAAAATCCGTCAATGAGCCGCAAAAGATATCCATGTTCGCAATTTTACCGGCTATTTCATGCTAGACTATGGTAGGTGCTGGCCGAGATTGCTTCTGCACGGGGAATCCGAAATACACCAGGCCGAAAATTGCGTGGGCAATTAAAAGGGACATTGATCTGTATACGAGCAAGGCGATGCTGACATTTGATTTTATTATTAACTAGCAGCCCGTCCCAGCTTCGCACGGGTATTTAACAAAAAATTAAAAATTAAACCCTTCTATTTTTTTCGGTCTCGGGGAAAACCTCTCTTGACGGGTTATCCCGGCCCGGGGGGACCGAGGGATATAAGGGACTCCGGAAAAGATGTTCGACCCACTAAAAAACCCCGCTGTTCTCCTATCGTCTACGCCCAGGTCCACGAATATATGGCCTGCCGATCTCGTGGCCCGGGCCGGCGCCGGTCCAAGCTTTGTCTTAAAGCGGGCCCCTTCTAAAGTGCTGGCGCCAGGGGGTCAGGGTTTTATCCCCCCGGCGCTCTCTTGTAACAACTCTAGGAGTTGAGGGGGACTGCGGAACAGCACGCGGCCTTCTCCCTCGCGGCAATAGTGCGGGCGGCGGATCCTCCCCCGAGGGGCCGCTCGCGGCCGTTTTCTACGTCGGCCGGAGATCGTTGCCCGCCCTCCGGCGCCGACGACGCGGCCTACGTTGGCGGGAGGGGAGTGCGGTGGCGGACTCCCGCTCCCGTTCCGCCGCCTCCCTTGCAGACACTACTGCCTCGCAAAAGGAGGCGACGGCCGTCCATCTAGGATCGCCCCCGACCATGGACAGAACCAGGGCCGGGAGTGACAGGTCCGCGGCCAATTCCGGACGGGACTCGCATCCCCGTCGCGTGCTAGTCAGGCGTGAATACGACTACCAGACGACACTCCAGAAAAAGCAGAGTCGCCTGACGTCGTAGCCGGCCCAGCAAGACCAACCGACAGCGAGGATGCAATTCCCGCCCCAAGAACACTCTGTGCAGGCGCAGTCGAAATAGGCATGGTTTCGACTACCAAATCAGGTCCCAGGGTAGAACCCGGGACCCTAATCAGTATTCGCAATCATCCCACCGGGGACCACGCCACGAACAGAGAGCTAAGTTGGAAAGGATGTAAGAGGTAGACGGAAAGAAAGGTAGGACTCTGTCGCCTCGAACGAAGAGGGGAGTGAAGCGACGGATGCTCGGGCACCTCGGGTACGCACACCCGTGCACTCCTCGGACAGAGGAGCGCCCCTGAGGGCAAACCCTTCTATTTGCGTCAGGTTACTAAAAAAATAAAATTATAAAGAAAGTTTGAATATTATTATTTCTATGAGCTTTTATTTTAATGATTTTTTTTGTTATTACTTTTTATTTATTTTTCGTTATTTTTTAATAAGTATTCTAATTTTTGTAAAAACCCCAGTGACGCACGCCTAAATTGCATAAAGTGCTGCCTAGCTAGCCGAACAGGGTGAGCGGCTACCACGCAACATTTTTCTAATACTTACATTTTTAAACTCGTGATATCTTTCGAATGGAATATCCGAATTGAATAATTCAAAAAGTTATATAAAGGTATTGAAACAGTTTTGAATATGAAGTAATTTATTTTGATAAGGATTAATACCAAGATACAAATAAAGAGCTTTTTCTAGGGACGGCATTTCAATTAAATTTTTAAAATAAAAGAACACTTATTGTGGCATAACTATAATAGTTAGACATATGCTGTCGCGACACTTTTTGTAAATAATGATGTGTTCTGCAAAGTTGTAGTACATTATTTTATTCTATCATCAATAGTTTTTGCAACGCACGCGATTTAAATAATATTTTAGGTATTTTTTTTGCATTTTGGGTTACATTATTGGAGTTTTAGTAAGGATCCCTAATTTTTTTGAAAATATAATATAGCCTATGTCACCCGGGGATAGTGTAGCTTCCCAACAATGAAAGAATTTTTTAAATCGGGTCAGTAGTTTCGGAGCCTATTCAAAGCAAACAAACAAACAAACAAACAAACAAACAATCAAATCTTTCCTCTTTATAATAGTAGTATAGACTAGCTGTGCCCGCGACTCCGTCCGCGTGGAATAGTGACTTTGAGCAGCATTTTTTGGATATATGTTATGGTTTATTTTGGATTACAAACCCTATAAACCCTAAAATATACATAGTCAGGTCATAAGTATTGTCACACAGTAAAAACTTTTCTTTTAGAATGCTGGCCACAAAAAAGTTTATTGAATTAGAATTTCGAATTGTTCATGAAAATAAAAATGTATAACTTTTAGAATTTTACTCATTTTTAAATATGGAGTGGACGCTTAAAAAAGACCGTGTTGCAGTTATTGCATTGCATCGTTGCGGTTACGCGCCAATTCAAATTTTTAACATACTGAAAAATTTGAATATTACCAAAAGATTCGTTTATCGTACCATCAAACGATACAATGAAGACTCTAGTGTAGATGACAGGTCAAGAAGTGGTCGCCCTCGGTCTGTTAGGACTCCAGCAGTGATAAAAGCTGTGAAGGCACGAATTCAAAGAAATCCCAAACGTAAGCAGAAACTGTTGGCCCTTCAGATGGGGTTAAGCAGAACCACGGTGAAAAGGGTGTTAAATGAAGACTTAGGGCTTCGGGCTTATCGAAGAAAAACAGGACATCGTTTGAATGCTCGTCTAATGGACCTGAGACTGAAGAGATGCCGCGCTTTGTTGAAGCGGTACGCGGGAAAAAAATATCGGGAAATTCTTTTTTCGGATGAAAAAATGTTTACCGTAGAAGAGAGCTACAACAAACAAAATGATAAGGTGTACGCACACAGTAGTGAAGAAGCGAGCAACCGTATTCCGCGTGTCCAACGAGGTCATTTTCCATCCTCGCTCATGGTATGGTTGGGAGTTTCTTATTGGGGCTTAACAGAGGTACATTTTTGTGAGAAAGGTGTAAAAACGAATGCTGTTGTGTATCAAAATACAGTCCTGACGAACCTTGTGGAACCTGTTTCTCATACCATGTTCAATAACAGGCACTGGGTATTCCAACAAGATTCGGCGCCAGCTCATAGAGCGAAGAGCACACAAGACTGGCTGGCGGCGCGTGAAATCGACTTCATCCGGCACGAAGACTGGCCCTCCTCCAGTCCAGATTTGAATCCGTTAGATTACAAGATATGGCAACACTTGGAGGAAAAGGCCTGCTCAAAGCCTCATCCCAATTTGGAGTCACTCAAGACATCCTTGATTAAAGCAGCCGCCGATATTGACATGGACCTCGTTCGTGCTGCGATAGACAACTGGCCGCGCAGATTGAAGGCTTGTATTCAAAATCACGGAGGTCATTTTGAATAAACTTTAATGTCATAAGAATCTATGTTTTGTTAGGTTCATTTTGGTATATGAATGGTTACATAATTAATAAACTTGTTACAATTATTTTACCTTAAACATGTGACAGAATTTATGACCTGACTAGGTAAATAAATGAAATATACAAACTGCGTTCGAACCTACAAATTCCAGCCTAAGCTGAACCCTATTTTATATGATTGATGATATAAATCTGATTTCAAATAAATTGAAATAACAAAAATCCGAAACTGATCACTTTTAACTAAAACCATTATTTTTTTTAAATAAAAGTAGCCTAAGTTACTCCTTGTTACATCAGTTATCTGCAAGTGAAAGTCCCATCAAAATCGGTCCAGTAGTTTCAGAGATTAGTCGGAATAAAGAGACAGACAGATGGACAGGCAGACAGACAGACAGACAAAAATTGTAAAAAATGTAGTTTTGGTATATGTACCGTGTATACATCCAAATGCACTTAGTAAAAAGCGGTTATTCTAATATTACAAACAGACCCTCCAATTTTATTTATTTGTATGTATGTAGTATAGATGTATAGATTATTTTACGGATATGTATATATGTCAAGCGAAAAAAACTGCTTGCGCATGCTACCGTCGAATTGGCCTTCAGGTGTACCTACCAGATACCTTAATGCGTACTAGTCAAGTGGTATCTTATTTCCAGCCAGACTTAGCGGTTGAGGTTTTGATTCCTTACACAACATGTACTTTTAAGCAGTTCTTGCAAGTTTTTTTATTGCTGTAGGACAGCAAACAAGCCGACGGCCCGCTTAGAATTTAGCAGTTCCCGTGGCCTATGGGAGTTTGTAACGCCAGTGGCATCATGAACACACTGCTGTCCCATAAGGCTATAGGAACCTGGGTTCTTATGCCGGAACACAATAGAGGGTTATTATGGCTGCATACTTAAGATCAAAGGTGGTCGGTATCCAGGCGGGCTTGAGGCCCTACCACATAGATATGGTGGGTTGTTTTATCTTTTACGAGAGACCGACCCCGGCCGCAGAGGTATTCTTTCTCCGCCCCTGCACGGTTAAAGATGCAGACGTAATATGCATATCATAAAATATTTGCTACGAGTGAAAGAAAACATTGTGAAAGCCACACATTGAGATGAACGGTGTGTAACCTGCCAATCCACCTTGGACAAACGTGAGGGGTATGTTTAGTAGTAGTAGTAGTAGGGTTTTTCTCGAAGAGAAAGGCAATGGAACTCAGCCATACAGCCAGATCTTAAGTTTTACATTTTCACATTTAGTTCATTTATCTTTTTCAAATCCGTGGGGGTATGTTTATTTCCCGTGTTAATATTTCTTTTTTCTCCGAGCAGGAGCGGAGTAAGAATATAACTCCTGCGACCGGGGTCGGCCTGTCATTAGAGGCGACAAAACAACTAGGATAGGGCTGTTTTGTCGCTAGGTGATGGACTTGGGGAGGGTAAGATGGCAATCACACAAGGTTTATAAGTATGCAGCCATAATAATAACCTTGTATTGTGTTCCGACATATTTAAGTAACCCAGGTTTCTGTACCTATGGGACAGCTGCGTGTTCGCGGTGTCCTTAGCGTCACGAACATCTATAAGCGACGGTAACTGCTTACTATTAAGTAGGCCGTCAGTCTGCTTCAGCAATAAAATATAATAATAATAATAATAACGAGCAGGATGCCGTGACCAGCAAAGTGACAGTGATGTTTATATATGGGTCTTTAAATAAGTTAAAAAATACAGTTATTTATGTAATACTTTAATTTTTAAAGCCTTACAATATATTTTATATGATGGAAGTTCACATTTATTTGTTATTATAATTATTTTGTTTTCGTGAAATTTCTTAACCTTCTTTTCGTCTTCTTCTACGAATGCTTGCTGTCTGCTACAAAGACTTGTCAACAGGCTTAATTCGTTTATTTATATAATTAATTTATTGCGAACTAAGTTACAAAGTTTTTCATACATTTTTATGTACCTACATAGTTTGCCTAATCCGCATCACAAATGGTTGCTTAAAATTACTATAAATAATATATAATTCTCATTATTCATTTTAATATATCATTAATTAATTTAAAAATAAATGATTATTATTATTGATGTTATTATTGATGATAAAATTAGATAAAAACTTGTTTTGCTTCAATTTTGAGGCCGTGTGTCACACATAACTTTGTATAATATTTTTCGATTCTCCTTTTTCATAAATTTAAAACCTGTAACAAAAGAAAGAGTAATTACTACGCTAGATTATGAGAATAAATTGTGTAGGACAAACAGTCTTAGGGAGTCTTTAATATTAAAATTGATATGCCGAAAAGCACAAGTTCAACAAAGCGCACGCTTGCAGCCACGTAGGTATTCCTAACATGGCAATCCCGTTATCGTATATGCAGCGATATAAAATGTGACTAATAATATGTGACCTTGATAATTTACAAAAATGACACACTCTTGCCCGTTTACTTAGACAATACCCGCTCCAATCAAAAGCCAAGCGAATCGCTAGGTGGTGTGGCTCCAAGCCCGTCCTGCTTGTAACCATCCCAGGTCTTTTAAATTTGCCCTTATTATATCTTGATTATGATATAAGTGTGTGAAATTACAATTGGTGACCAATAAAAAGGTCACGGTTTCGAATACCGCGACCTCACTGACCTAATGTTAGGTTATTTGTTAAAATTTAATTTAATTCTATACTTTTTGTGTTTCAAATTAATAAAAAAATTAGATATAATAAAATTATAATTGCAAATGAATATGTTACTATTATTTTGTAATAATTTGAAGCATAAAAATACGTTTGTAAATATTGTACGCCTTAAAAAGGCAAACTGTTGATACAAAATGTACTTACCAACATTATAATGTACACAGTTCTAACAATAAATTAATAAATAAATATTTGTATGTTATATAACGGTTGCTATGTAGGTTACGGAAAATATCGTGAATGGTATACTTTCCGTTCTCTTTAGGGGGGAAGTCTTAGCCCAGGGGCTGGACATTATTGGCTGTTATTTCATTTATTATCCTATATCTATTTGTTCGGGAAAATACAATGTCAGCCACCTAAATAGTTTTACCTTGTGACTGTATTTAGAAGCAAGCCTTGAACTCCAAAATACATTCAAAACAATGCAAAATGTCTCAATAATCTAAAAATAATCAATTTAATAATATTATGCATGTATGAACTAGTAAGATATGAGGTTTAAAGCTTCTAATAATAGCACTCATTATCATCACAAACACTATTTATTATCTAGCGACTTATGCAATTAATTAATGATACAATTCTAGTATGCAAGCAAACGATTATACTTCTTACATGTACCTACATCAAGGACGCGATATGTGCTCAAGCCACCTTCTTGAGATTCTTAGTACATATTTCTGATATCAGGGAAAGTCCCGTCAAATTATAGAACAATATTTATACGTATTTAATGTTGGAGCCGTAAAAAAATAGCTCATAAAAGTTATTTGTATACATAAGAAGAAGAAAAATCTACACTTAATAGACAGTAAAAATCTGTAGTTAACAAGTACAAATTAAAAGAACATACATTAATTAATTACCGGACCACCGTGCCCATGTCACCCTCGTTTGCATGTTCGAGTACCCTATTCAATGGCTGAGGCTTAGATGCGGTAACCCTTTTGTGATCGAAAATCGAATCTACAGTTCCCTCTGTAAACATTAAAAATAATTTACTATATGCACTTTCTTGAGCTATTGTGGCATAAAAAATGAGGGTAAAGAACGGGTATACTAAGGATGCGCTTTGTTACACCTGGTTAACAGCATTCTAACTGGACTCCAATGCGAAAGCTTTAACAAAATTTACACTCAAAAGCAGATCAAAACAAGCCAATTATATGATATAATTTTTCTTAACCAAGTGCTTTTCGATGTTCGAACCCGTAAAACCGACTATACCAGACTTGTGTACAAACCAGCTGAGGGGTTAACTATATTAATATTTTAATCTATTCTCAAAACATTATCTATGCCACACGCTGTAATAATCTTTAAATGATAAATTCAAAAATGCCAAGTGGCAGTGGCATTCTTGTAGAACTCACTTGAGTAGAGTGAGAGGCGAGGGTTTACGGTAGACCGGGGTGTTAATTGAACATACGAGTACGTACTGGCTGTGCTGCGATACTCGAAATCACAAGCGGTTACAGTAGTTGTTGAAAGCTACTTGTCAAGAAGCTATTCATCTTTAAAAAAGTGCCAGACAATTATCTAATTGAATTCACTTATGTATTTCGTATAACACTACTACTAATTAGTACTAACTGCACTATTTAAAAATGGCATATAAAAATTACTCACGTTGAATATTTTAGATCATATAGCTCACATAATCAACAATTTCGTCAAATCCTTATTGTAACTCCACACAGCAATATTATTGCTCAGTAAAATATGCAAACACCAAACACGTGCGATACTTTTTATCTTCTGAAATTTTTACATAATTATGATTTATCCAAGTTATCAATTCTTACATGCCGAGGTCAAAACAAAGGCTTTTGCTAATTACGAATATCGTCTTCAAATTTTGGATAATGTAACTAATAGAACTAAGCTAGTTCATTTAAAATGATACTTGATGACGTGTATACCTAATTTTAATAAAATACAGATTTTTGTTAAAGTAACTCAACCGTCTGGCAGCCGGGGACGCAATGAGCAGTGGACGACGCTCGATCCCCGTATTGTCGAATGTTCACCGCGCATTCTCAGTCAGTGCCCAAGTATTGACAAATCTAGACCCGATTCAGTCTAGACTACCAGGCAAACATAAATTGAGAGAGGTCGAGTAAAATGGATACTGTTTCCATTTACCGACATCACACGATAATAAAATATTTTTGTTTCGTCCCCAATTATAATTGATTTGAAGTTTGTAGCTGGATTTCTGTCTCTTTATAAGTTTTTAATCTTATAAGCAATGACAAAACACATTGAAATATTTTTTTGCTCAGACAGGAGCCCATTGCTATGTGACTGTATCTACAAATTATTACGAACAAAGACATATATATATATATATATATATATATATATATATATATATATATATATATATATATATATATATATATATATATATATATATATGTACAGGTTATACAAGTGAATAAGGTACTATACTTAAAAATATAGATTTAAGTTTGATTTCTTACTTTTAAAAAGGCTATAAATGTAGAATATAAATTAGGTTATATGAGGGAGTTAAGATTTCGGCGGCAAGAACGTTGTTGATGGGTTTATAATACAATATTATTAAATTAGCTTCTGTTCGTTTATTTGTTATTATTGGTACACTCCACAACGATAGCATATTTCTTCAATACTCAGTAGCTTATTTAGAAATTCTGAGTTTCTACTAACATGTTATTAATTTTTTTTAAACTATTTCGCCGACTTTCGCTATCTTAAGAAATATTTCGTACTTTCTCAACGATTATTTAAATATCGTTGCTGTTTGGACTCGTATTCTGTCAACTATTATCATAATTTATTATACAAATCAGGATTCGCGATATCTTAAAAGACCTAGATTCACAGTGTTGCTCTGGTTTGCAATGAGAGAAGAGTGTTGAATAGTGTTCAAAAAATAACAAAAGTGTTTCAATAACTAACTTATATATATAAATATATAATGAACTAAGGACTTATGTGTTGAGAATGTTTTTTTTGTTATCTGCTTCAGAAAAATCAATACGTGTATAAAATATATCAATTAAGAGATAATAAGTTTTCGTAACAACTTTAGAATTATATTTAAAATACCATTGATCTCATAGTCAATGATAACTTGAGTAATTCAAGTACTTCATTATATTAAAATATCTCGAATAACTCAAGTAAGTATCATGCAAATATAATTATTTATATATAAATTTACATATAGTTTAGATTTTTGGGGTGATGGTAAATTAACAGAATGTTTTAGGAATTTGTTGCTTCGAAATACTGTTAAAAATCTACATTTTGTTAAATATTCATTACATCTGTTGAGTCAACTTTTAGACTATCTTAAATATACTACTTATATCTCACATACTTTGCCGATAAATTTTTTTCATCGGCTCAAAATTTATTTAAACTAAAATATTATCGGGATCCAATGTATGCGCAGAGTGACGTAGTGCAACTTTCTCTTTCAATATGCGCAGGAATTGCATTATTGATTAGTGCATAAAAACCTCCTTGCTGGTTGTGTCGCCCTAGCGTTTTCCCTGCAATTTATGCACACGATGCACACAATAATTGCAATCCTAGGGCACCCGGGAAGCAAGTAGACATTTGAATGAAATTGAGAGCAAGTCAGTAAAGACCCTATTCGGATGCAGTAAGAATGAAATATTCAATAACAACTAAATGGCTGCATTTAGTGTTTCCGAATGCAGTCAAATGCATTTAACCTCCTATCCGCTTATGTGTTCTTGGTAAGATCTCTCATAGATGCACCATGCAACTGCACTTTGTGCAATGGCGATTTCACTGTGCATAATGGACACATTGCATATACATATACTCCGAAATATTTAATGGTTTGTTTTCGTCTTTATCAAACTATTAACTTATAATGATTGCCTTATGGTAATAATAATAGTTATTTAATATTTGTTATTTTTGTGTACTGCTAGCACGACTGCATTGCAACCACCCCTGGTTTTAAGATATATCATTATAGTAAGCTTGTCTTGTTTTTCGGCACTAGTAAACAAAATTACAGTTCCTCTTTGAGGACTGCAGTGCTTTCGCAATGCTTCTGGTGTTGCAAACACGGCGATGATGACAAAGACGGCGATCGCCTACTTATCCAGAGGGCCAGTGTTCTGTCTGCTGATCTAAAAACACATGCAGGGTAGGGTAATCTTTGGGGACTTTTTTTTTTTTGGTCTCGCCTACGCCCGGGCCCACGGATATACGGCCTGCCGATCTCGTGGCCCGGGAATCTTTGGGGACTGCCGATAGAAGTAAAAACTAAATAACTTGTGAATTCGTCGAGCTATTAGATTATAATTTTCGGTTTATAAAAAATTGTTTATGATCAAGCATTAAAGTTTAAATTGGTCATTAACACTTCTTTACAAAACAAAAATTGTTCACCTAAAAAGTGCTCAACGCGTCTAAAGAAGTTTTCACTTCAAAAACTCAACTGTATCTCATTGTAATAAAGTACATAATCGCAATTCGAAAAGATATGTATAAGTAATGCAATGCATTCATTTAAAAGTTACATTATAAAATAAACCTTAAGTCATTACTAATAAGGTTGGTATTACTGGAGCAAAACTCCGTCTTACGAATCTTACGAATTTTCGATCAGGACACCTGACGCGATTTTAACATATTTTACCCATCACAAAAATAGTGCACAATGCCGCTAAAGAAGTTTTCACTTTAAAAATAGACTATATTTCTATGTGGTATCAAAAAAATATGACCTCATGAGTTCGTTACAAGAATATTGTTAAAGACTTCGATCAATAATAGTATGTGATCAAAGGTTAAAGACAAATTGATTATGTATAATTAGGCTGATAGCCTAAGAGCCCGTAAAAAGCTACCAGTGTATATTTTACCAAACCCAGAATTATGTGTATTAGAATTATACTATTCATGGAATGGGAACTCATTTTACTCAAAGGGGCTGCCTTGAGTTACTCAGGTGCGCCAGGTAAAAAAAAAATCCAATTTCAAAAGTATTTGACTGCCGTTTTCAAATTTTGAAATATATTATTATAGGAAAATCATAATGGCAGACGTTTTTCCGGGTCTAAGGTACCGGTAGAAAATATGAATTAAAAAAAAAACAAAATTATTTTACCATGTCTACCATTCATTTAACAGCCTATACTTTTCGCAGCAGACATTTGTATTACGTACTCGATAGCAAATTTTTGTCGGGTTTTTAATCTATTACTCCGTTTGTAACAAAGAGATCATCAAGAGAGATCAAGAGCAACAAAAGAATGGCACCACTGTTAATAAAAAAGCATAATTAATAAAAAGTGATAATAATTGTGATTAAAGAAAAGTAGGGGGCCGTCTGCCTGGTTACCGCTCTAGAGTTAGTTTTTATTATTTCAAGGTTGTTTAATTATTTTAACACGCTTCTCCATACTATATTATGCACTAAAGAGAGAGGCAGGGAAACATCCCCGCAACCCCTTTAGTGCATCCATTCCGTGCCATGAAGTACTAGGACAACAAGATGCCCTAGGAGTTATTCTGGAAATGCATTTTCCTTAATGACTATACAATAGGGTTGAAATTTTGATTAACTTTTGAACGCATATCGCTCTCATCTCCGCTGTGTGTAAAACTCGATGCATTCGTGTCATACGTTTGTGTTAGCCAGTTTCACCGCGACTGCGCTGTTATGTGTCTGGGAAAACTGCATACCTACCTGTCAACGTCTGTGAAATTTTCTATTTGTATGCAAGTGAACATACATTATACTAAAACTGGATTCAATATAGTTATTCGAGTATGAGTGGTCATTTTTTTTTAAATCAAGATTGATCCCGTTTTAATTTGATCATCAGAGAAAATAAGATAATTAGAAACTAGATGATAGTTTGACGGAATTAAATGTTTATTTACTTTAAAAATAAACCAATATGTAGGGTAAAGGATGTGAATAAATAAAACGAAATAAATAAAAATTATTGAAAAACCAGTGGAGCGATTGCATAGAATGGCTGGCAAGGACTGAATGCAACGAGCGGTTGGGCTGGCGATGCAACTACGCGGAACGAGATAGGGCTCTGTGGCATGCATTGAGAAAGGCCTACGCCCACCTGTGGACGATATACGGTATAGAAGATGATAATGATGACTGTTTTCATAAGACATCTAATATAATAAGTTTGATGTTTTATTATACAGTAGAATAAAGTACGAGACATTTTGGTACTTTTAATAAAATCTGGCGATTACTATTTCTCTGTTTTGCTTGCTCCCTAAACACGATTCTCTGGCAAACTTACAGAGATACTTTGGTATTTATTGCCACGGATTGTTAACGAGCCGCGAATGTAAATAGTACATATTGCCAATAAACGGTGGCAAGATTAGGCTGGGAGTACATAGGCCAATAAATGCCTGGCAAGTCAGTTCACAGGGCCGGATAATCGAGGATTTATAGCTGACCATGTGCGCCACGGCCCGCTTCTCAGAAACGCCAACACTCCCTTACGACGCCCATAAAATTTGTGGTAACATGTGCAATGCCCGCGCTGCATCACACGAATGGCTCTGTTCTAATGGTTACAAGTTTCAAAATCTTTAAAACAGCGAAATAATTCAGTAGTATTTGATTAAATGAAGTTTTTTTTAAATTTCGTTTTACTGTAAATTCAATGCCTAAATTGTTGGAAAGTTGTATTAATTTTACAGACAGAGCCTTAACACATCCAGGTTCTATACATATATATAACACTTCTAAGTACCATCTAACGTGTGTCTTGTTACGAGATTTTTTAATGGTTTAGTCAAATAATTAATAAAATAATTCACGAGATGAATAATCAAATCAAACATCTTACTGTTAATAGAATTTATGAAATGTTTATTTTAGTTGATAATATTTATTTCAATTATTCTACTTATACATCTCAAGTTGTGGACGATTTCACACATCCGATGTATTTATCATGACATTGAAATCAGGCATCGAAATACATATGTATGATTTACTGTTGGAAAAATACCATGTCGTGTATTTTAAATCAATGCATGTATTTTGTAATATGAAAAGGTCAAACGGTTGTGAAATTTATTTAAATGTTTTCAATATTATGTACATATGACATCAAATAATATGTATGACAATCTAACTAATACTTAGTGAAAAATAGACAATTGAATTTTATTGATTTTTATTTTTTATTATTATCATTTCTTGTGTTGTAATTCTTTTATTTCTCATTCTTCCTCTTTTACTTTTTATTATAGTCTATTTTCTAATAACAATGTAAAATTTTAATTATTAATATTGTAACCATTAGTTTGCAGTGTCAGAAGATGACCCTCTAAGTTTTAAGTTATATATGTTAATATAAGATGTTATTGTGATGTGCAAATAAATAATTGAATATTTGCTATGCTTGGAATCCAACCTTATGGAATGGTCAATTCAGATAAATTTTTCAAATCATCAAATGTTAAACATCAAAATATTCGATAAAAATCTTTTTCGGGCACTGAATCTGCATTTTGAGACTTTCTGAATTTTCTGATTCGAAAGTGAAAAAATATTAAAATTGTGTAATTGTGATATTATTAAATATACACATCAAAAAAGTCTAAGCAACATGCATGATATTACAAATTTACCATTTCTACTAATTAATTTCTAAGTCTTTACGCACTCAGTGCGTAGGTATGTAAACTTTTTTGTTATTGATGACATACTGGCTGGTTGTAAAAAAAATTCGATTATGTTTTGTTTTTTTTCATAAAACTAAATGAAAGGGAATTTGTTTGAATTTAAGTGCGTTTTTATAGCTACGTTTAGTCTTGATTTTATAATTTTACCAACCATTTAAATAAATTTAGCGACAAAATTGAATTGTTAGATATTCTTTACGTCATGGAGCGACGTCATTTGACGGCAAATGAAATGTAAAGAGCTGTAGGGATGTTGCAAGCGGGAAGTAATCAATCTTAGGTATCTCGGCATTTTGGCATTCATAGAAGTGTTATTTGTCGTCTTTGGCAGCGCTACAATAATACAAGGGAACCCGCTGAACAGCATCCAGGCCGTAAAAGGAGTACAACCACTCGGCAAGACCGGTACATACAACTGACTGCAAGACGCCAGCCGATGTTAACCTCTCGAGAGATAAGTTTGAGGCTACAAAATTCAAGTGGTGTTGATGTAAGTCCCCAAACTGTGCGAAATCGACTGCATGAGTACGGCCTACGAGCTCGACGCCTAATTAGGTGCTCACCGATACGTCATGGGAATCGCGTTCGTCGAAATGAATGGTGTAGAGAACGCAGAACATGGACCCAGGAACAATGGGATAAAATAAGGCCAGAGAACATGCCAAGCTCTATGAGTTTTTGGGAAGCTCTGGTGGTCAGAAACATCTTTATAAAATGGTGAATGATCGAGAAAAGAATGTAACGGATTTTTTTTAATGCTGTAGGAAAACAGACAGGCTGACGGCCCGCTTAGAATTTAGCAGTTACGAACACACTGCTTTCCATAAGGGTACAGGACTATGGTCACTAATGCCGGAACACAACACAAGTTTATTAGGGCGGCATACTTAAGACCGAAGGTGGTCGCCATCCAGACGGGCTTGGGGTCCGACCATGTGGGCTGTTTTGTCGCTTTTTGCGACAGGCCGCAGAGGTCAGTATTCTTTCACCGCCCTTGCACGGATAAAAACCTTAAAAATCCCGATACCTTAAAAATCCTGTCATGTTGTCAGATTATTATATCTATATCTTAAAGATTATTATTATTTGAGCATGATTATTACGAGCCTGAAAAATCAACAAAATAAGTATTTAGTATACTGTAAACAAATTCAACTTTTGAAACATTACAAAGCAATAACTAGAAAATTGTGAATACCTTGACCTTGAAACCACTAAAATTAGTTTCCCAATTACTTCAAATTTAATTTTTCAATATTAATTTATCACTCACAATATCTATTTATCACTACAATGTATAAAAAATTATAATATTTAAAGAAGAAATAAAAAAAAGTCAATGCCAATATGATGGCGCAGAAATAAAAATGTTTTCATTGATTTTGAAACAATTGTTGAAGTGAAAACTTTTTAGCGGCGTTGTGCAATTTTATTGTGATGGGTAAAAAAATGTTAAACTCGTTCTTTGTCAGGACACGTGACCTGATCGAAAATTCGTAAGACGGAGGGAGTTTTGCTCCAGTAATACCAACCTTATTAGTAATGACTTAAGGTTTATTTTATAATGTAACTTTTAAATGATTGCATTGCATTACTTATATATATCTTTTCGAATTGCGATTTTATTACAATCAGATACAGTTGAGTCTTTGAAGTGAAAACTTCTTTAGGCGCGTTGAGCACTTTTTGGGTTAACAATTTTTGGTTTGTAAAGAAGTGTTAATGACCAATTTAAACTTTAATGTTTGATCATAAACAATTTTTTATAAACCGAAAATAATAATCTTAATAGATGTAGCTCGACGATACAATTCACAAGTTTATTAGTTTTCATTTGTATCGGCAGTCCCCAAAACTGCCCCGCATGTTTTTTTTTATTTATGAAATGATGTTTGGTTAATTCCAATTTACGGGCGTCGAAAAATAACACTCTATTTTACACATGTAGATACTATTTACTTACTTTATTTCGAAAAACAAAAATAACCAATATAATTGGTATAATAATTAAAATACACAAAATAAATAAATTAAGTTTCCACTAATAAATAGTACATTATTAAACACACAACTACACACAGTAAATTGTATACCTATATAATTTTCGCAGATCCATGTTTTAATATTTAGCTAAAATATAGAGAAAGTCAATATCGCGTCCCTCCATATACGGCTCAGGGTGGCGATAGGGAGGGGCGATAGGGGGGTTAGGTGGGGCTGATGTCATGCAGTCAGTGACACTAAGGCGACCCCCGCAGGGTTAAAACGGTGTTTCCTCCGTAATTTTTATCCGTGCAGGGGCGGAGACAGAATACTGCACCTCTACTTCTGCGGCAGGGGTCGGCCTGTCGTAAAAGGCGACAAAACAACCCAGCTACGTGGTAGGGCCTCAAACCCGTCTGGATGGCGACCACCTTTGGTCTTAAGTATGCTTCCATAATAACCTTGTGTTGTGTTCCAGCATTAGTGACCCAAGTTCCTGTACCCTTATGGGACAGCAGTGTGTTCGCGATGCCACTGGCATTGCAAAAACCTATAGGCGACGGTAACTGCTAAATTGTATGTGTTTTTACACCTTTCTCACAAAAATGTACCTCTGTTAAGCCCCAATAAGAAACTCCCAACCATACCATGAGCGAGGATGGAAAATGACCTCGTTGGACACGCGGAATACGGTTGCTCGCTTCTTCACTACTGTGTGCGTACACCTTATCATTTTGTTTGTTGTAGCTCTCTTCTACGGTAAACATTTTTTCATCCGAAAAAAGAATTTCCAGATATTTTTTTCCCGCGTACCGCTTCAACAAAGCGCGGCATCTCTTCAGTCTCAGGTCCATTAGACGAGCATTCAAACGATGTCCTGTTTTTCTTCGATATGCCCGAAGCCCTAAGTCTTCATTTAACACCCTTTTCACCGTGGTTCTGCTTAACCCCATCTGAAGGGCCAACAGTTTCTGCTTACGTTTGGGATTTCTTTGAATTCGTGCCTTCACAGCTTTTATCACTGCTGGAGTCCTAACAGACCGAGGGCGACCACTTCTTGACCTGTCATTTACACTAGAGTCTTCATTGTATCGTTTGATGGTACGATAAACGAATCTTTTGGTTATATTCAAATTTTTCAGTATGTTAAAAATTTGAATTGGCGCGTAACCGCAACGATGCAACGCAATAACTGCAACACGGTCTTCTTTAAGCGTCCACTCCATATTTAAAAATGAGTAAAATTCTAAAAGTATACATTTTTATTTTCATGAACAATTCGAAATTCGAATTCAATAAACTTTTTTGTGGCCAGCATTCTAAAAGAAAAGTTTTTACTGTGTGACAATACTTATGACCTGACTAGGTAGTTACTTTAGCAATCCAAAAATAATTTAGAAAACATCAACTAAACTATTGTAAAAAGTAACTCATTTAGTATGCATCTCCACAGGCTAATTTGTACAAATATATGCTTATTTTTTTAAAATAATTTAAATACGTACTAACTTAATTTCTATGCAAAATCAAAACCAAATACTCAGCTCCAATTTAATACTGGTCGTTTGTAAAGTCGGGAGAGTTTAAGTTTTTAAGACTTCGCATTTTCTGGTACATCATTTTTGAGATTATCTGGATGTCCTGGATAAAAAATTCAATCACCATGTAGCTGTAATAATAAAACAATAGCAGCCCAAAAGGTACTGCTAAAGTTCGGCTGTTTGATAGAATGGACAATACGCTACACTTATCTAAGGCGTATTCAATGATCTCGGGGGCAGGTTTCTCTGCGACGTTTCCATCACCGTCAGTCAGTACGTGGCAAATGCATGCCATACCGGTAAGTTAGCCGCTAAGTTAGATACCTCTTGGGGGTCATCCATAAATTACGTCACCAGTTGGGGAGGGGGGGGGGGGATATCACCTGAATGTGACATATGTTAAGATTTAAAATACTAAAACGCGAAATTTATATGTGAATAAATAACTTTAAAAATTTACGAACTCGGTCTATATTTATTAATACTTTAGCACTCGCGCTCTGAAATTATCTCTCACGCAACAACATTCAACTTCAAAAGTGGCGTTGTAATGCAAGTGAGACACTAAAATTAATAAGAATTCTGAATGGCAAGGGTTTAAATATAGGTTTAAGTCGTTGGCGAGTGCTTGCTAGATTTCCTATATGCTTATCTGTGAAGTGCCTGATTTACCAGTAATCACTAATATGAAGGAGTGGGTCCAAAGTCCATGTACACAGATCATTAAGTTTTGTATCTTTAATTAACATAATTAGTCGTTTATGTTTCATAGCTAGTCATTTGCTTTCTCTGTTTAGTCGTGTTTGTTTATTTTATTAAATATTATTTAATGAAAATAAGAAAAAATGAAAATAACATTGTTCTTTGTTTTTTTTAAATACATGCATAAAATTGAAAAATGTGTGACGTCACAACAGGGGTTAGGTTAGGTTAGTGACAAACTGTGTAAAGGACGGGAGGAGGGGTTAAAAAGTCCTACAATTCGTGTGACGTAATTTATGGATGGCCCCTTGTCTAGCACTTACGCCACAGGTATGTAGCCATAAGTCGTAAAATGAGAATAAATAAATAAATATACTGGGACAATTCACACAACGCCATCTAGTAGCAAAGTACTTGCGATATCGGCAGTGGCGTAGCGTAGTGGGGGCGGCAGGGGCGACCCGCCTCGGGTAGCACTTTTTAGGGGGCGGCAAAATTTCACAATAAATAGTAATAATATATTGTAAATATTTTTATCATATTTTTTCCGCACCTTCGATTCGGACCGATGGAAATGAGCGGCAATTTATTCGTGCCGAAAAGTTCTTTAGAATTATTGTATATTGTTTTATAGATTGAAATACTTACGTAAGAGGGCGGCAAAATTTTCTTCCGCCCCGGGGCGACTAATACCCAGGCTACGCTACTGGTTATCGGTACTAGATAACTAACTTTTTATTTGTAAATAAATAAATTGTATACATAAACACCCAGAATCGAGATGGGAATCGAATCCGCACGCGCAAGCGCACCGAAGTGCGTTAGCCGTTACGCCACGGAGGTTATCACTCTCATTTTCAGACTTAGTCTACTGAACCATCCTTCATCTGTATTCGCTACAACACATTTACTCCATAACATATACAGCTCAAGCTCCTGTCCCTTATGGAATACTAACTGAAGACTGCAGTGTTGATGGATCCCATAGGTATATATGTATATCTATCCCTTGATTACACGGTACCTGTCTCTTGATTACACGATGACGGATTTTACACGGTTTTACATAAGAAATTAGAAGTTTTTGTTTTACACGGTTCTTTCAGTAACTGTAAATCTTTGGTGTAAATCGATGGATCATTTACAATCCTTAACCACAAGCTCACAGAAATTTCAACTAATGTCTGAACGATCTGGTACAGTAACGTAAATTCAGGACGATGGAAAAAATAGATTAAGATCGCGCCAGAAGGCGCCTCGACATAACGTGATTCCGCCTTAGATGCGCGCGCGCCGTCTCAAGCCGTACCAAACTGTACCTACCCGCGTATGATGTGTTTACATGAACGCCCGTTTGTTCGAAACGTTTGATCTTTATAAATGCAATAGGTGTTTCAAAAATATCGCCGTCGGCGGAACTCTAACGTCGGCGTTAATAAAAAAAATGAGAATGATTTTTAAGAACGACAACCTTGATGCCTTGATGCTGTTTATTCTCGGCTATAGGTGCTCCGTTTATGAGCATTTTTGATTAACCTTACTGACGTATGTTTGATTTTTGTTTTATACGCGTTACATTGTCCAGATCGTCCCTTGTACAGCATGACTAGTCTAAAATTATATTTAATAATAATATTTTTAATTATATAGTAATTCAAAAACCGTTATCCTTCCAAATCTTAATACAAATACGTTTTTTAGAAATGTGTTTACAATTTTAAATAACCCTTTCATTACCAGCGCCGGATTGAGTCTGCATCTACTGGAAGCCCCTTAGGTACAGCTCCAAATTTATTCGTTATCTTTATTAACGTGTATTTTTATTTAATATACCAGCAAAATCTTTACATATGTAAAACTCAAATGAAAAAATCCGAACATTAACTTACTGCCATGCCATGTGCACATTTCGCGGCGCACTTCAGTAGAGTCACTTCGGACTTCGGGCAGAACGGACTGCGGTAAGGAAAGTGTTAAAATTCAAACCCTTCGTTATGATAGAGACGGTTTTAATTCATAACGTGATAACAATTGTAAACCTTGTACAATGTCATATGCAAAATAAAATTTTATTTCATTTCAACCTTTATAAGACACTTCGCAAGCAAAAACCCGATGTTTAAAAAATAAATTTGGAGCAAGACCGAATCTTATTTTAAAAGTTTATCAATGTAGCTAAAGTAACAAAATGTGGACCAAATATAGACTTCAGAATTTTTAAATTTCGAATTACGATCCAATCATATAATTCCAAAAATTTTGATTCTTGTAAATTTTGTAGATACAGGGACGATATTTATAGTCTCTAACACTCAAGCATATATTAAAAAAATAGTAACAAGAAAATTTATTCGATAATTTATAAAGGTTCTGTTTCTATCTTAATCTACCTATTTAGTTGGATCGTTACTCCCGTTTCGAATGTATAAAAGCAATTTTTCGACTCTCCAAAAGTGTGGGTGTGAGTTACTCAAATGTGACTTTAACATTAAACTTGATTAATCTATTTTAGTAATTCATGAAATACGTACGTAAATACGTATCAACAGTTTTTAGAGACGAACTTTATCTTGGTATGTCTCAGTGTTACCAGGATTTGAGATATTACAGAATATTGTATTTTGTAATTATGTATACCTATAACATGTTAACGACATTTATGGCGTAACAGCACGTCGGGACGGGTCTTGTGGAGGTCATGGGTTCGTATCCCGTCCCGCTTGTGGGTGTTCTAGTACCCATAACACACAGAAAGGCTATGCTGCTTATTTCGGCACTAGATGGCATTGTATGAACTGTGATATACAGTAGAACCTCGATAACTTGAACCTCGTTAAGTCGTAATCCTCAGTAAGTTGAAAAAGAAAATGCGATTCCCTTCCGTTCAGACATATAATACGCGATATCTCGAACTTTTTTGCTTCTGTAACTCGAACAGTGTATTTTGCCCCGTGAAGTTATTCATATAAATTTAGACTCCATATCTCGAAGTTCCAAAGAAAGACTCGGTATGTCGAAATAAGTACATAATTGTGATGATGTCATCTTGTACATTGAGGTTTTTCCTTATCGTAAATTGAAGATATATTGTCCTTGACATTGGCTTATTTTTGTTTTTACCTATATAATTTCTTTACTTTTTCTTTAATGCATAGATCGAAGGAAATTTAGTATCAGAATAGTTTTGTCATTAGTCGTCTCAACATTCTCTGCAAAATTTATTATAACCTCAAAATACTTGATAAGTTGAAAACTTGTTAACTCGAATTTGTCCTACCTTGAGATTGGAGTTATCGAGGTTCTACTGTATATTAATTAAATTTGCTAAATTAAATTAAATTTTCAATACCTAATTATTAAATACTATGTAACCTACGCTAAAACCAATGGGATGTCAAACAGGATTTCAGTTTTGATACACTTGTAAAATAATTAATCCATACTAATATTATAAATGTGAAAGTAACTCTGTTACATTTAGGAGCGTTCAAGTATTACGTAAAGCAATTTTTGGAGTCTTTTGAACCCTTCCCCTCCCTTTTAGTAAAACGTTACGTAACCACCAAGTGACCATTTTTACCTAAACGTCACAATTATGTGGCGTAAAGTACCGTAAAGTCGCTAAAATACCTTTGTTATTGTTTTAATAGAGTTAATATTATTTATTAGCATTTGAAATGTCTTGTTTATAAAAGCAAAAGATTTCTAATGTTTATTTTTTTCTTTTTTTGACCTAATAAATTTTTACTACTAATCATACATTTAATTACGTCGATTTCCTGACTCGATCCTGTCCTCACACATATTTGCTTTATCCATTGTTCTTCTCATGCATTCCTATTCTAGCGTTTTACTAATAAAGCTATTAAAATAAAATAACAGATTTAATAATTTATTTTTACCTTTGGCAATACAATTACAAACATAAACCTAACTAAAATAATAGGTCTTTACCTATGAAATTGCCGTTCTGCAGTACTGGTCATTTCAAATCAAAATAATTCTTGTTCGGCTAAGAATTCTAATTTCAAATTAATTTCATTTAAAAAACATGGAATTCTTTTTCCAAAAGTAGTCATTTGTTTATTGATTAGTGTTACACTTTCATCACATTTCAATCTTTTTCGCCATCATGGATACGTTAAAATTCGAGTAATTATGGAATATTATTACCGTCGTGGCAGCAACGCAGCACAAGCGGCACGCAACATCAACGACGTTTACGGAGCTAACACTACAAACCAACGCACCACCTGTTATTGGTTTGCTCGCTTCCGTTCTGGGAATCCCGACCTGAAAAATGAACCTCGCGGTCGTCCGAAGACTGGTCAACAATACCGAATTAAAGGCGATTGTGGAAGCTGATGATACACAATCTACGGCTGAATTAGCAGCAGCTTTCGACGTTAGCGTCAAAACAATATTGGTCCATTTGCGTCAAATTGGCAAGATAAAAAAGCTTGACAAATGGGTGCCCCACGAACTCAATGATAGCCAGCGCGAAGTCGCGTCGAATTTGTTGCCTCCCATCCAGCTGATTTCTTTAAGAAGGGCATCAATAAACTGCCACTGCATTGGCAAAGATGCATTGATTGCATGGGTGATTACTTCGATTAATACAATTAAAAAATACATGAAAAAAATTCGTTTAAATTTTTTCATATAAAACGGAAATTTCGTAGGTAAATACCTAATAAAATATGTTTGTCAAAATATAATCGTATTTAAGAATACGATGTAACGAAAATAAAACATTTAAAATAAAATCAGCAATAATTAAAATAAGTGGATTGTACAAAGAAAAGTGTGCGTCTCGGGACGCCCGACAGAAGTGATAACTTAAACTAATCTTAGTTGAACTATTTATTTAATATTGAAATTGTTTACCTTGAGAAAAGCTTAGGTTATTACTTAAATTTTGTATATATTAATATGATAATGTAAGGAAATGTTATTTATTAATAAAAGCAAAAATAATTAAAAATAACTAAAGTTTACGAATTTCTAATTTTTTCAAAAACTGTTTCAAAATTATATTAAATTAAATTATTCCCTAATGTAGATTCTTTATAAAGAAAAAATATCAACTGTATTTCATTGTAATAAAGTCGCAATTCGAATAGATCTAGCGCTGTGGGATAGAGTGAGAGAGGAGAAGCCTGCCTACCGCTGCCGTATGCGTGAGAGAAAGGAAAGTCAGACAGACTGGCGCCGTAACGCGTTACGTAGCGAAGCGGTTTACCCACCCATAAGAAGTTATCACTTCAAAAAACAATTCAATTGAAGTTACTGCCCCTCTGTCCATGGGTTTGCCAGCCACTCAGTATTGTTAACCCACTTGCTTCAACTTCGTCTTCGTCGAGCCAATCGGTATCCTCAGACGATGTTTCACAGCGGCGCACAGTGCAGAGAAGCTCATTTAATTTTGCCATTCTTGCAGCAAGTCGCTGTGGCCGTACTCGAATTTCACTACGGTACGGATTGTGGATATACACATTTTTTTGTGAAGATAAAAACTAGTCATTCCATTTAAATTCTAAAAAAAAAACGTTTAAAAAATGAGTGAGAGAATCTCTCTACGTGACCGTTCTGAAGGGTTAAAAAACAATGTTACGTAACGGGTAGTTCAAACCCTTTAATTAACCAATAACCTGCCCATCACTAACTACCTAGGTAGGAGCGGAAAAACTAACATAACCACTCTGGCTTCCTTCTAAATACCGGAACTAATAAATTTTCTTTGTTGCTCAAAATCTGCTCTGAAGTTTGGGGACAATCTAATAACATGAAGTTAGTAGCTTTACCTAATTTAAGCTAGTTGACCTGGCAAATATTGTCATGCCATATAAATAAATTTATATTTTAGATAGGGTTTCCATGAAATCCGATCTTGTTGAGCGTCTACGTTGCGGAATGAGTTATGTTAAATTCCTAGTCAATCAGGTTTATAGTTTTAAATATTTCATGACGAGTGATATTTCGTTATTTGTGTATAGATATACTCTGACAAGCAAATTTATTGACATGATACTCGTACTATCATTATGTACATCCTTATGTAGATTTAAAATAGCCATAATAGCATTTGTGATGAAACGGCAAATGCAGATAATGGAAAAATGAAAGATCCATGTCTAGATACTTAAGACCTCGGTCTAGCCGAGTCACAAACAAACACCGTTAATATTATTGTTTCGTCTACTATTAATTTTAACCGATCGCATTAGCACCGATTGCTTTCTCATCAACATCAGTCGTAATGGATAAATGTTTCATAATCTGCCGCAAATAACTTCATGATTTATTCTGCTGAGATGCCTGAAAAACTGATTCAACTTGTTTTTTAAATTGTTTTTAATCAAATCGATACCACTTGTTTATATCATTAATTCGCCATCAGTGGTCAGTATGTGATCCTGACGTCTCGTCTTTTGATAGGACACGGTTGAGGAAATGGGTTTCATTTCATGTTTTTTTTATGCTACTTTAATATTTTTAGGAGTATTTCTCTCGGCCTTTTATACGTTTTCAACGTTGTCTTTTTACGCATTTCAAAACCGATTAGATCCGACGTTAATGTGAAAGTTTGCGCTGGTTATTATCGAAAGGCTTCCATTTTTTTTTCTTCATTGCTTTTCTATGACAGTAAATAGAAGAATATTCGTAATCATTATGTCCAAATGTGGTTTAAGAGGATACAATATTAACCCTGAAAGAAAATTTAATGGTGTTCATTCTTTTTGTGAATTAGAAAAAGTTGTACACCATTTACGGCACCACCATGGCATACGGTTTTGACTCCCATCACGGGCCTAGGTGTTTGTGCATAATATTTTTTTTATAAAAGAAAGTATATAAGTAAAATAAAATACAAGTTGTTTAGTACCATTAATTGCTCTGCTGATAATTTTGGGACAAAATAGTGCTTTGTGAATTGTCTTCCTAACTAATATAAATGCAAAGTTTGTTTGTTTGTTACGCTTTCACGCCTAAACCGCTGAACCAATTTTGATGATTTTCGGTATAGTCATAGATTAGACCTTAGAGAAGGACATATGCTACTTTTTTATATTTATATGGCATAACAACGTTTGCTGTTTATTTGTCGCCTTCATATTTAAACACGTTCAAAAATTTATAATGAAACAGCGGTGAGTAGCTATTTCAGAAAACATTGTTTAAAATAATCAAAAATATACCCAATCTAATTTTAAATCGATCTCATAGTTGTAGAACGTTAAAGCTTTAAGTTTAGTTTACTTTAAGCTTTAAAGCTATAGTCATTGTAATGGTCCGGGTGCACCCCATGAAGAAAAAATAATATACATTTAATATACAAATCTCACAAGGAATCCCTCTATTTTGGAATCGTTAAAAATAAACCAGAGTAATTGACACAGATCAATGCATGCATGCGTTTCGACGCGTGCGGTCTTGTGCATTACATTTACAGGAACATCTTGCACTTGTTTTACTTGTTAAGAATACAATAAAAATCGTTTGTATAAAAATTAGAAAACCTGTATCTTAGGATATTCTCTTTCTTCTGGAATCATGAAAATATTTTGTCCTCTATGAGGATAGAACCTGCAGACAAAACCATCGTTTTATCTTATCTAACTGTTTTCTCTTTATCTTTACACTTTTCATATTTAAAATTTACGAAATGTATATTTTGTATAAATGTATACGTTTATACATATTGATAAAATATATGAATTTTTAAATAAAATTCGATTAAAACCGTAACATTATTTCCTTCCATTCACAGAACCACATCTCCTTGTCGTAAAGAGGTCGTCCTCTTCCATATTAATATTATAAATGTGAAAGTAACTCTGTCTGTGTGTTACGTTTTCACGCCTAACCGCTGAACAAATTTTGATAATTTTTTTTATTTATATGGCAGAACGATGCTTGCCGGGTCAGCTAGTGTACAATAATTTATATCCATTTTTTCAGTCAAAGGATGATCTCCAAGGCGTATAAAAAACGACCGTTTCACGTGCAAACCCTCTTGTTTGCTTAACCCTTTTTTGTTTACAGTAATACTATATTGTAAAAATCATAAAAATCGCAACTTTTTGTCATGTTTTCATAGGTCTATAAAAGCTTTTTTTCCTTATTTGTTAGAATAGTCATCCATCCATGCCTATTTTTATAACACCACCCATTAATTAAAAAATACGTATTATTATATTCTTATTGAACATGTTTGTTTTCTGATTGATATATAGAATCAAATTATATTATATAGCTACCGACGGTAAATCCTACGTTGTAAATTTGAAATAAATTTTATGCTGAAATATGTAAAAGCTAAGAAATCTCTATACTATTTATGTTATATTTTCAGAGCACCGGAAATGTTTGAGTAAAGTAATAAACAAACTATATTTTGCTTGATTTAGGGAGGAACGATGGCGCAATACCAGATTACCTTTCGACGTATAGCTCCTCAGTGACTTGAACAAATATTCTACCGTCCCGATAATGTTCAATCAGGTATTATGAATAATCAAATACCTATTTGCAAATACGCGAATTTTAACAATTATATTCGGAGTTATACAAAGTTTGAATAATTGTTCATTCAATTCGGGATCAAATTAATGTTGTTTACATTTATTAAATTTATTACAGATATAATGCAGATATTCAAACAGGATTGTATTTTCTGGATAATTGCGTCCTCGTGAATCCTTAATGCCAATATAAAAATAAACCACCTGTAGATCTTGAATTAATTTAAGAAACATTTTAAAATACACAAATTACATTTCCCCGGATCGTAAATGACAGTAATTAGAGAAACATGCACGGACTAATATAAAAATGAATAATCCACTTTTATTGCTTCAGTGACATAAAAATATTTTCATTACCGTCGTAAATTTCCGGCATTCAGGATTCACATAATTCGCTGGCGAAAAAAATGTTATATTTTGTATAATTTCATATTTACTTACATTTCGACATTGCTGTGCGACTTATGCGAATTCTATTTCTGTAATGGTCGACCTAAGTCGACTACAATCTAATCAACGAGATCTAAGAAGAAACTTTATTCTTTAGTCTTTAAGCCGCTATCTCACATTAGGTGGATTCGAAACATGTCCTCTCCTTGCGCTCTCCTCCGTTAGCCGTCACCTCAATATTCATCATCCTTTTACACCATATCATCGTTTACCCAATTCAGCCATAGTCAGCCAGGTTCTGAAATGTTGTGAAAACGAAAATGGATTAAATTATATATGAAAAAATCGGAGGAAGTTTGAAAGTAGCGCCAGTGATTGAGAAGCAGAAAGTGCCTGAAAAGTAACAGACTAGCATGGTATGGCATATAATGTGTAGAGAATAATGCCGTAAGTCTAGGAAAATGCTGTAAATGGGAGTGGATGGATACAAAAGGAGGAAACACCAAGGAAAGACGGATAGATTGTGTAATAGATGATACAGCGAAAAAAGGTGTAAATATTGAAATGACAACTATTATAGGAGAATGGAAGAGATAACGTGTTGTGCCGGGTAAGGGCAGGATGAAGTTCCCTTATCTGAGGGGATTATCTCTGACTTTTCGGCATACTGAGCGGCTGGCCCCTCGATTCACTGAAGCGGCCGGGGCACTCGCCCAACATCGGGGGACCGAATTCAATGCGCCGGAAAATATACGAAGGAACTGTACGGTCAATGGCCCTTTACGGGGCCACTCTTTGGGCGGAGCACCTGCCGGCCAAGAGCGCTGCGGTTCTGCGAAAATCGCAGCGCACACTGGCTATCAGGGCCATCAGAGGATACATCACGGTGTCCTTCGAGGCACCCTCTCTCCTCGCTGGATCCAGGCAGTGGAATCTGAAAGCTCGGTCCTTGACGTCACTGTATCGGTGGCGCCAGTAGCCCGTCGTCTGGATTTCTTGCCCCACGTTTCGTGAAATCAAGGTTAAGCGGGTGGAGCTCCGGGAAAATAAAACACAGTTTGGAAGGAAAGACTTGCGCAACGCAGTGCGGGCCAAAGCAGCATCGCAGCGGTGCGACCCAACCTGCAAGACTGGCTTGACAGGCGTCACGGCACTCTGTCATTTCACGTGACACAGGTACTCTCGGGGCACGGCTGCTTCGGGCGAATACCTGTGTCGCATCGCTCAAAAAGAGCAAACGATAGAGTGGCACCACTGTGACGCCGGCGACGAGGACACGACACTCTACACCCTCGAAGTGTATGCATGGGCATCGGAGCGCCGAGACCTCGTCGCCACCATCGGTCTCGACCTCTCACTCCCGGCCATCATCCTAGCGATGGTCGAGAGCCAAGCGGGACGCTGTCGCCTCCTTCTGCGAGGTCATATCTGCGAAGGATACGGCAAAGTGGGAGAGGAAGCGCGCTAAGATTCTCTCCCGTTTACGCAGGGCCACTTGTCGCCGAAGATTGGCGACAGACTTCTGGCCGCCGTAATGACAGGTCGCGGGCGCGGCCCGCAAACACATGGCAGAGAAAGGAGCGCGCGCCGGTGTTCCGCGTGTCTAGCTCACACTTGCGTGAGGAAGAAGATACTAGGGCTCGTCACTCCTTGGGACTTGAAGAGGACCGCAAAAGCGGGCCGGCGCCTGTCGGGTCTGCGGTCTGACTAACCCGTCGCGTCCCGCGGCCTCGACACTTAAGGCGTGTGAAGGAACACCTGGGTGGTTTTAGCGGGTATATTAGTGACGTGCGTCCCCCAGCCTAGAGGAGGGAATGTACGGGAGCATTGCACGGGGAGTTCCACACTACCCCATCGCCCATTCCCGCAGCGGGGTGTGCGTCATGCATTTTCACCTCCCAAAAAAAAGGATGAAGACCCTTTCTTCTGTGTCTATGGACTCTCATTTCTAGTATTTTTCTTATTAAATTGCATTATTCCCTTTGCATTATACGGCAATACCAAGCTAGTCTGTAACTTTTTGATTTATTAATCACTGAAACACACTTCCTAACTTTATAGAGCATTTGAATCTCGGCAGAATCTTGTATCTCTCGTCTTTCTTGCCCAGTAGGTATACGATACTATATCATTAACTTTTAATGTATTGTTTATTGTCATTATTATTGTATGTTTACTTATATTAAACAATAAATCACAACGTCCCACAGCTGGACTCATGCCTTCTCCAACTGGGAACGGATATACGGGATACCCCATAGGTTGTAAGTGGTTAAACATACCAGTGATATCAGTATGTACATTTTCGGACGATGGTTCCCTTCACTCTCAACATGTGGGACTTATGTTCGGCACATTAGGTGAGAAAAACTACCTGCTGTGCCATGGTGGGAAGCGAACCTCTGATCTCTAGCCCCGTTTGTGTTATGGGTATCGATCATTCATTATATTCCTGTAACCCTTAGATGGAGCAGAGAGCATACACAGCACATCTTCATCCAGAAAGGTCAAGGTCCGAAAGATTTTTTCGACTCACTTTGTCAGTATTTTACCTCCGCATGGTTTGTTTTGGACGGCTGTTTTCCTTGGAGGTCTCAGTTTAGGGCTTGTCGCGGTTTTAGGTTGGAATCCCTCTGAAGGATGTGTCGATCGGAATTTCACTACAACGTTCCGTTATGGGTACTAGACAACTGATATAGGTACTACTTATATATCTGTTTTTAATTAAATCTTTTGTAAATAAAATAGCGTGTGAAAGCCGTTGCCCCACGGAGGTCATCATATAAGTAGTATAACAGTTTTTTAATACCCCATAATACAAGCGTCATACTGTTTACTTTGGGTAGATAACTGTATTAATAATCGCATTGTATTTATAGATCATCTGCAGTGGAAAATATTCCCAAATTGACTTATTACCAAGTGGCTACACATATTCTTTGCCGTGAAAAAAAAAATTCAGTCCATAAATCCTTTAATAAACGGAAATATTTGGATTTAAATTCAAAATCCAAGATTATCTACTCTACGTTTCAAACTACTATATATTTCAGGCTGTGGCGCCTCACTCGCCACCTGATTTGTTACACTGATAAAATCTAAGAATTGTATACTTTCTTATATATTCTTCTTTGTAGATATATGTATACTTTTTAGACATTTCGAGAAGTTATGATATGTCAATACAAAACGTAATAATATTAGAGTCTGTCACTAAATTATTTTATAATTTATATTAGATAAGTTTTGTAATTTTTAATTAGTTATCACACAATTACATGATACACACCATGATTAAAAATAGTGAGCCAGTGAAATATACGTGTTTGATTAAATCTCTCGCTTAGAGAATCTACCCCATAGGACGTCCGGTTCATCCTCCAAAAGGCTATCGTGCTACAAGCGTTTTATAGATCCCGAGATACCTGGTAGCTCAGTGGTGTTGCACTCGGAGACCAACCTCGGGTTCCCGGGTTCGAATCCCACGGTGACATGCACCGCTTAGGCAGTTTTTCTCGCCTAGTATGCGTATTATAGCATAACAGCCATGAAGGAGAATATTGTGAGAAAACTGTATCTCCGGTATAAATACCGGGATATATTACTCTCATATAAGATCTTTAATTATCAATTTAATATTTTCAAATATCTAAGCACAAGTATTATCATTCCGCATTAATGAATCACGTCTATACTTAGTTGGTTGATTAAATTTTAACCTGTGCTCGTTTTGGTGAACCACTTAAATTCCAATAAATCTATAGTTAAACGGTTAAAGTAACGTGATTTGGTGCCAGAGTGGCCGGGCGGGCTGCCGCCGGCGCGCGTCTCTCGTCGCCCGCCAACTTGAGAGCAATTTATCCCATCGCCATGGCCCTCTAGCTGGCGTGATCTACGAGCTTTAAAACGTGATGACAACCAGTAGAGTATGGCAAACGCAACGTCTGTAATGCAGCTTGAGTGCGCGCTCAGACACTTCTATTTTTATAATTATTTATTCAAAACTCAAAGTATTAACTGTAACTAATTTTTTTTTAAATATTATAATATTTTTCTCCATGCAGGGGTGAAGTAAGAATAAAATAACCTCTGCGGCTGGGGTCGGCTTGTCATAAAAGGACAAAAAACCCTAGTTTTATTGTTCTTTTATGCGTGATGGGTTTGAGGCCCTAGCCATCTGGATGGCAACCACTTCTTAAGTATGCCGCCATAATAACCTTGTGTTGCGTTCCGGTATTAGTGGCCAAGGTGCCTGTAGCCCCGTGGGACAGTAGCGTGTTTACGGCGCCTCTAGCTTAGCAAACATCTATAGGCGATGGTAACTGCTAATATTAAGTGTGTCGTCAGTTTACTGCTCCTCAGCAACGAAAAATATATATGTATTAGTAAGTTTAACAAAAGTAAAAGATATAAAAAAGTGGAATTGTTACACAGAGTAATAAATCCACGTGTAACACGTGTAACATGTGTGTTGGAATTTCTAAGAAAACAGAAACTCCCAGCAAGATTTTATTCCTAAAGCCGCCCAATTGGGAACCATTGCTAGGTTTGTTTAAATTATGGCGATTAGGTACCGGAGCGGGTATCGGCCGACAACAGACGAGGCGCAGGCACACCACTCGATGGGAAACTACTAATGTGCAATTATATCTTGCCGTGTACAGACATCTCACATGTTACACGTTAACGTGAAGAGCATGTGAAATTTAACTGCATGTATTATATCAGCAACACTTTTTCACTATGAATTTAGTTTAGTATCTTATTGAAATTTAAGTAAAATAGTTGTAAAATAGAGGAATCAATAAGCTAGTTTGTATTTAGGGCAAAGGATAAAGTGTTACCATCCAACGTAGTAATGCAGTCAGCGTTTTAGGGACGTTTCCGGCCAATAGCGATCTGGAAAAGACATTAATCCGGGGCCTCGAGATTGATTTGTATCCGCAATAAAATCAACTTGATATAAAAATTATACTTTAGTATTGCCGTTACTTTAGTATTTACTTAGTATACCTTAAGTATAACGTACTGTAATTAGAGAAAAATGAGAAACAAATATACAAACATTATTAGCGTCACAGGATAATTTTAGTGTAACCAAAAGTCAATGTTACGAACCTCTTAAGGTAAATTCCGGGGTTTTTAGCGGGTATGCAACCGCTACCACCATAGACTATTATTTGCTAGCAAGCCGAGTGATCGCAGTTGGGATGACGAGAATCGCACATAGCGTCAGCTTTCATGTGATGATTGAAAGTCGGGCGCGGTCTGTCGCAGTACTGTCGCCAAGCAATGATCAAAAGTTTTTGAGCGGGAAGCGGGCTTTAAATCGGTATGTCATCCACCGGTGGCCTGCACATCGATTGCAGTACAGAAGCGGTCGCCGTAGGGTTGCTAGGTTGCTACAGTGAGACCGACGTCACCTATCGGGTATTGTGGTGGTAATTCAGTTTCCTCGGGATAAAAAAGGTCAAAAGGAAAATCACCCTTAAGGCCGGCAATTTTAAACGATACATCACTGATCCAAATACAAATTAGTGTTCAAATGGAAATATTTTTTAAAAACCAGCGACGATTCGTTTCAAAGCCTCTTAGAAGAGGGTCTTTGCTGGCTTATTAACCAGTATTTTAGCCTTCTGGTAGCCCTTGTATTTGACCTAGATAACAGCAGCACTTAAGCATATTATTTATTACACTTACGTAACGTTGAAATATTCAACGTAGTATCGGAATGCCGCCGCAAAGAGATGATTTTTCATCTTGCGCATTGGAGTATTTCAATTGAAATCGAATTGGGTTAACGCCGCGGTTCCCTTTAAGTTGTTTACGCTGCTAGAAAATAAAGAGCATTAAGAAAATTAACAAGTAGTACATATCTTTTCTTCTATTTTCAACACTTATTAATATCTTAATTGTTTTATAACATTTATTATAAGTATAGAAATATATATTATACAATATACCTCATATTCATCATCACATCCTAGCGTTAGTCCCGGTTGCCACCCAAACTTTCGTTTCGGTGCCCGGGGTCCGCTTTCCGACTTTTTCTACTCCACTTCGCGCGATCTTCAGCATCCCTGATAGTGAGCCCATTGGCACGCATATCACCCTTTACGACGTCAAGCCAGCACTTTTTGGGTCTACCCCTCCTGCCGGGGCCCGGCAAAGGCGGCATAGCCCAGACATTTGTTTCCCACGTAAGCACCCGGTTGCCGTAAAACATGGCCATACCTACGAACCGACACGCCTGCAATTTATCTGCAATGTCACGGACATGAAGACTGCCGCAAATGCGGGAGTCCCTAACGCGGTCCTTCCGCGTCACTCCACACATCCACCGCAGCATATTCATCTCCGTGACACGCAGTTCTTGCTTGTGTCGGTCTAACACAGGCCACGCTTCACAGCCGTATAAAAGGACAGGCCTAATGATGGTCTTATAGACCTGTCCCTTCAACTTTATATATTATATCTTGCGGTCACAAATGACACCAGACAATATACCTCATAATATATGTAATGAATTTTTTTGATCTCAGATATATGAATAGTCACAAAATATCAATTAATATAGGTAACATTACAAGTGATTGATGTTTAATTTACAAATGAAAAAGGAGATAACTAAGTGTTTCAAGCGAAATTGACAGTCTTGGTTAGGCATAAAATTCAATGTGTGCTATAAATTACCGTTACTATGATGTATGTGTAAGTAAGCTGAAACTTCTTTTTATTGTTGAGGAACATCAGACAGGCTGATGACCCTTAACAGTAAGCGGTTATCGTCGCCTACGGATGTTTGCGATGCTAGGGACGTCGCGAACACGTTGCTGCCCATAGGTGTACAGAAACCTGGGTCACTAATGCCGGAACACAACAAAATATTTTTATGGCGGCATGGTGGTTCAGACTCAAACAAACAGCTCATCCAGACGGGATTGGGGCCCTACCACATAGCTAGGCTAGGTTTTGTCGCCTTTTATGACTGGCTGACACCGGCCGCAGGGGTCTAGATAGACTATTTTTACTCCGCACCTGCACGGAGAAAAAACTACGGTTATACCTAACATAATAACCAAATCAAATATACAAATGTCTCTAAAATTAAAAAAAAAATTAGAATTTTAATTTCAATATATTTATGAGAAGAGTAAGTATGTAATGGACACTCTATTTCTAGGTTCGGCTCCAATGTTTGCTGGGATGCGCGGGGTTCACGGGCAGATGCTGTCCGGCGGGTCTTCTATCACTGGATTGGGTGGCTTCGGACTCTCCTCTCCATTGCCGACTTTGCCTCCAGACCGCAAAGTGTACTCCTCACCACCTCCGACGCCCCTTCCAGCGCTGCCTTCACCGGCGTCCATCACGCCAACTCCTGCGCCACCACCTTCGTCATCCTCAGTGCACTATTATTAAGATACTTTTTAACTTTATTCTCCAACGGTTCAATTCTGTGCCCGTGTACCTATTTAGAACTGTGATTGAGACGAGTCTAGGCCATTATTAGATATTTATTCTAATAAGATTACAGCAGCCTGTTCGTAAAGCAACACAAAAAAATACAAAGAGATGCCTAATGATGTCGATTGTCTTTTCCAATTATACTATATCAGACTCAATAGCCAATAAGAGTACAATTTCTAACATACACAAAGCTCCAAATTATAGCCTATAAGGTTGAATTTGAAACGAAACTGATTAATAGCTCGCATCAGTTCAATTAAGTAAAAACGGTATTTGAAATATATATTAATAAGAACTTTATGATACTTGTAGCAAAGGTAGTAGCAAATTAATTACAATTCGAAGTAATTAAACATACTTTATCTTAAATGCATCGTGTCTTGTCATATTTTGTAAATATTATCCAGTTTGGGTTACTAGCCTTTGCTTAGGAATTTATTTTATTACATCTGTTTAGTAAATTTATATAATATACTTTTTTGCTGTTGTATACCTACATCATTATAACGACAAATAAGAATGATTACGAACAAATTTGAGTCTCGCTAAATTCAATAATGCATCATTGCATCTTTTAAAAGAACTGTGAAATAAAAAATATCGTAATCTACTGATCACTAAATAGAAAATTCTCTAATCATATATCTTTATGCCTAAATAAATGCAAAATCTCCAAAAGATTTTTTTAAAGTTATATATATTTGAATTTTTGTTGCCACATGTTGATTATTTTTCTGAAAATGCTTATAACTCAGTTGTTGAGTCATAATACATTTTCAGAGAAAACGGCATCTTATATTTTAATTTAAATCATAGAAGTATTATGTAAAATAATTATAGAAGTATAATTAACTGTGTTTTACTATAATGTGATTTAAAAATATACAATAGAACCTCTGTAAGTAGAACTAGATGGGAACGCTAAAGAATTTTACTTATGGAGGATTTTGACTTAAGCGAATTTTGTAAGGAAACTTTCGACCTGTACAGGTAAGATTTATTCCAATTAATATTGAGTTAGGGAGGTGAAATAAAAAAATCCTAGTTATAAGGAATAATGCTATACGGTATATTCTTAGTCGTTTTTCAATTAATCGAGTTACAAAGGTTCTAAAATCAAACATTGCTTGCTACTCGTGTGTTCGAGATACAGAGGTCCATTTTTTTCAAGTTATAGAGCGAAAATTATCACTAAATTTGCTTATTGGGATTCACTAATTATTTTGACTTTTACTGAGTTCAAATTTCGAGCAATGGAAGTTTAGAGGGTTGAAAGGATGGGAACAAAACATGTTTTGAGTTGAGGAGGTTTTCGACTTAAAGAGTTTCTACTGTATATACTACAAAGAGTGACTATTAAACGTCAATAGTCGCTTACGACCATAATGCTATGCTGTCAGGGAAGTCATTACCACCTCATATAGATATAACAATAACTAAATAAATAATATAACCACCCTGAGATCAGAGCGTAGCGATAATCAGTAACATCAAAAATATCTAATACCCAAACATTATTCTCTAATTTAACGTTGAATGTAATTCATGAGATATACAACTATAAACTTAAAATTGACGCCCTAATTCTGAGAACCTCTACATAGATATAGTAAGAACAAAGCGTTATGCTATAGCTATCGGAGTACAAAGAGCCGCGAGTCACCAAATAATAATTACGAATGGTACACACAATACATTAAAGACGCATTGTAATACTAAAATTGTTTTGAATAATTAATAATATATTTTAAACCAAACTTCCGCTTTTATATGTTATTCAGATTATTTCACCTAATACGGCTTTTAGCATCTAGTATTACAGTCCGTTATCGTATACAGTTTAATGACAAGCCAGTATTTTGTATAGTCCTGTTGGGTCATATTCGTATCAAGCATGCAATCCTGTATAGTTGATTAAATTCCGAATAATTTCGTAAGGAGATTATTGAAATTTTACCAAAGTACTTGTTATCTACTTTTAGTTGTAATTACATACATTTTATAATTGTATTTTAAGATTTAAAAAGCCTAGATTATCCAAAACTGTGTATAGCCGTCACGCAGAAAAATCTTTATTTATTTTGATAATAGTTATTAATCTCGATAGAAAACTATTTACAAGTACATCATCTTTTTTCCATACCAAACCTTTTTTTACCAAACCTTTATTGACCAAATTCTTAATCCCAGTGTTATCAAAATTTTGCACTGCGAAGCCCAGTCCAGTGTACATTCGTAACGCCTCTTTACTTATGCCGACATAAACAATCATAAATTATGTCCTAGCCTTCGTGGTATTGATGTGTCCTTCCTCCTAATAAACAGTCATCCAAGTAATTGTGGCTAAATCACATTGATCAAAATTTTATGTTTTCATTTATCCGTTTTTACACGCGTAGATGCCAACTTATTATAAATATTTATAGGTTTTATACGTAATTAGTTTGTTAATAGCGTATTATAAAAGAGCTTTGTAGATATTTAGTTTGTTACAACTCCAAATTTATTAATTATATAGAATATTCTAGCATTAAATTTCAGATTTACTCTTTTTCACATATAGGATTACTAATTGTTGCCAGAATAGTCTTCTAAATATCGTGATGTTACAGATAAATATAATACAGGCAAATTTTCACAATCAAAGAGGAATTATTAAAAATAGCATCAATTCTACAATGTACTAGTTATTTCTGTTTTCAAATTCATTCCAGCCCTTATTTGGTGGAAATCAAAACGATGAAGATTAGTCACGGTTTTTCCAAGTGATTGGTAATCAGATAGAGATAGGTAGATATAATTTTTATTTTACACATCCAGAAAAATGACCAAAATATATTATTTCATTGAATATGTATGAAGTTTCTGAATTGCACTTAAAAATAATAATTACAAAAATAATTGTTTTGTATAGAGTTTTCATCGTCGACGTTTGGAAGTCACAGAAAAAAATATTTCCCACATAACAGACAATCTTATTTGTTAGATAACTACTGTTTTTTATTTTTAAATATATTAAATTTGTTTCTTTATTTTACGGAATAATTGATATTAGATTAATTATAGTTAAGTCAATTCGTGAATTCTATTTTTATACTTTCTTAAATCATAACAAATGAAACTTCTTAATAAGGTACTCGTTTATAAATACGTAATTGATATCGTAGTACATTTAGAAAGTAAAGATTTTATCATAGTCTTAAGTTGTTCATTTTAAATAAATTATCTTTATTTATTTGTTTTTTATTTTCGAATCCTATTGTAAAAGCCCATTTTTTTATTTTATTTTAGGAGTTGGAAACGCATGACGCACATCCCGCTATGTGGGAATGGGCGGCGGGGTAGTGTAGGACTCCACGTTTAATGCGCCCGTACGCACGTCGCTGGTATACCCACTAAAACCACCCTGGTGTTCCTTCACACGCCTTAAGTCCGCCCCGACGGGCGCCGCGCGCCGTCTCTATTTTGCGGGCCTCTTCAAATCCGAGGGTGTGACGAGCCCCGGTTTCTTCTTTCTCACGCAGGTGTGAGCTGGGCACGCGGAACACCCACGCGCCCCCCCCTCTCAGCCATGTGTTTGCGGGCCTTAAAATATCAGGCCAGTAAGTACTTCCAAACTGCGTACTCGAGTGTAGTGTAAGGCCCGTAGTCCGATGGGCGGACGATAAATGTAAGGTTGCTAACGGTGTCTAAATAGCACAGGCAATGGATTGAAATTTTTGAAAATTATAGAAAACCTGCATACAAGCAAGAACCAAATTCAGCTGACACAGTAAATTTTTTTGGAAGTCATAAATTCAGTAATGTCACAGTGAAAAAGCAAAATTAATTTTAGGGAAAATAGAATTTAATTGGTCCTTAAATATAATAAATTTTGTTTTTGTTCCAACTATTCATTAACTGTTCTTCATTATTAGATCAAAATTTGCTTTTAGTTCTAGTATGCTAATTTGTTGAGTTGTTCGAGTCCTCTGAGTCTGAACTCAATTTTGAATAATTTTGATCCACTATATTAACCGGTCAGATTTAATTTAAACGTTGTAGACAATGACCGATGACAATAAAATAATTCGAGAAGATTACCGTAAAATGGGGTGAAAAGACACGTTTTCAACTTCTACAGTGATTTTCTTACATATTTTGTATGCAAGCTGTTGTTAAAACATTGTTTAATTGTGAGTTGCGTTATAATTACCAAACACTAACGTTTAAACTATGTGAAAACACGTCAATTATATTTGTTAATCAAGAAAATACAGGCGTTCTATTTACTTGGAAATTGGGGTAAAAAAAACCAATGAGGGATGAATAGTAATAAAATGCTAGGGCTGCCGAAATTAATTCTTATTATTTTGGGTAGGTATGTGTGATAAAATGTATCGAATGTGTTGTGTGGGTGTGAGGGTGTGTGTATGTGTAACACACAAGTATTTTTATGAAAGTCATTAAAATTTTAAGAAATTTAATATTATAACAAGAAAACGAGTTTAAAATACATATAACAAAAATAAAAGAATGCTCCCAAATCTAACATAAACTATTCTTATATATATATATATATATATATATATATATATATATATATATATATATATATATATATATATATATATATATATATTCTTATATATATAAAATGCTATGAAAAGATACCTATGGTTGTTTGGTAAAAAACTTTAGGCATATAGCATAAATGTAAAGTTGAGGTCATGAATCACAATTACTTTTAAAATTAGGCACAACAGTAATAAAAATCACATTTAGAGTTTTGAACTATCTAATCTAAATCCATCAAACCTTTCAAAATACCAGCATCGCTTTTGCAGTAACTGGGTCGTCTTGCCTTGCTTTTTGTTGAAGATGTTAAGACAGAGTTATCTATTTCAAATTTTTGGGCAATTTGACTCAAGGATTAACTACTATTATTGTAATCTAGAAAAACCTGCTCAATAAGTTCTTTCAGATAGTGCAAGGCAAGAGACACAAATCTCTTGCCATGAGGATCTGGTATATAATTTCTCAACATGGTGAGTAAAGCTCCATGTTGCGTACCTGTTTAAAATAAATATCGAGTATTCGTTGAACAAGATTTTTTTATATTTTTTTATTGCTATAGGACGGCAGACAGGCTGACGGCCCACTTAGCATTTAGCAGTTACCGTCGCCTATGGATATTTGCAACGCTAGTGGCATCACGAACACGCTGCTGTCCCATACAGGAACTTGGGTCACTAATGCCGGAACACAACACAAGGTTATTATGGCGGCATACTTAAGACCAAAGGTGGTCGCCATCCAGACGGGCTTGAGGCCCTACCACGTAGCTAAGGTGGGTTGTTTTGTCGCCTTTTAAGACAGGCCAACACCGGCCGCAGAGGTTAGTATTCTTTCTCCGTCCCTGCACGGATATAATTAAAAAATATATTAAAACAGTTATTAAATATTTATACAATTTAACCTATTATATACTAGCTTTTGCTTGTGACTTCCTCCATGTAACTATAGATTATCGCGTATATCCGCTTCTCTGCACAAAGGTGAGGTTGGATAAACAGTAGCTTATGTTTAGTAACCCAAATATTATTATTATAATAATAATAATAATTTATTTATTTGTCGTACAGGATTTGTAGAACCAGATTAAAATTATATTAATTAAAATTATAGACAGATACATACAAAGATAGTTAAAGTTACTTTCACAATAACATTTGTAGAGATGAATATAGACAATCCTAAAAATACTATTTCCTTTAACCCCCTTTTCGTTGCTTATCCTCATTCATGTCTATTCACCTCTTTCCTCATATCTATTCTCCAATTTTAATTTTATGTAGGTAGTTTACAAATTTTATTTTGATCATTTTATTTTAAAATTTAATTACTTAAATTTAATATATTGTAATAATATAATAAAGTTAAAGTTAAAAAAAATAAAAAAATAATTGCGTAGCTATTCATCCCTCACTCGTATCTATTCATCTCGATTTTAGGAAAAAAGTAAATTTAATTTTATATCCTAAATTTTTTTAATATTATTTTGTTGAAGTATAATTAACAAAACAAAGCGGTAAGAACTAGTGGAAATAATTTTTAAAACTTGTGGCGGAGAGCTTTAGTATAAAACTACAACTGACAGGGACTGACACTAACATTGACAATATTGACAATATTGACATTGATTACATTGACTTGAAAATATCAAAACATTGAAAATTTCTCAGTTCTCACCATAACTTTATTATTCAATGTACTAAATATTGTTAACAAGCGAGCTATAAATTCTGTATCTTTATTCAACTTTGTATTGTATATCTATGAGTTGAACAACAAAAAGTGACAGTGCCCAGGAATGAGCTTACAGGATAAATATAGACCACTTCTTAAAGTTTTAAAGATATCGTCAGTATGCGGTTCCGTCGGGCTTTTCTTCAGCTATCAAATAAACCGATTCAATGAGAATGTTGGCAAAATTGTGAACACAAGTGTGCTGGATAGTGAGAAAAAATACACACCCGAGTATATTTACATCGATGACCCATCATATAGCCTAACATTAAAAAGGGAGCAAGACAAAGAATCTAGGCAAGCGGTTGGACTAGCTAGAATCTGGAAATCCGTAAAACATTCCCTTGCCTGGAGGCTATTATGGTTATGTCGTCATGGAAGTAAAGAACAACGTAATACCGCTTTGGAACAACTCGCAGCATTCAAGAACAGCAAGAATTGGGATTACTTGAAACTGGCCCAAGCTCTTGACATGTACTCGGCTGTACTTCTAGCACGAACCAAAGGAGCTGACCTAAGATATTTTCTTCCTCCACCGATCCATGTAAGGCGAGCTGCAACGTCGCCTGAACTTTTATCCTTTAAATTACGTGATATGCTGTTTACTGTGCAAAATGTTAACCCCCACTTTTGTATACAACATTTTTTGTCAAAGTACTTTGCTAACATACAAGAGCAAGCAATGGAAGTTGACAGTGTTCCCGTAAAACCAGACAGTATTAGTGAAAGAGATTTGTGTTTACTGTGCTTAGATGCGCTTCATCATCATCTTAGTCTTTTTAATTCTAAAGAATATAGCAAAGACCTCTCTGCTGCTGCACTGATAAATGCCGGTCTTATGCCTCGGTTAGCTGAACTGATGTTAAGAAATAAGAATGATATTGATTTAGATTTGGCAGTGCTAAAAATTCTTACAGCATTAAGTGTACATTGTAATCTGCTCAAAGATTTTTTTCAGAATGGTTTAATAAGAGATTTGGCTCGTCTTTTAAAATCAAAAGATATTAGGTTAGCTAGTTCAGCTGCAGTTAGTTTAGCAAACTTGTCAGGGGAGTCCTGTTATAGGCCGGGCTTGTATCTTTTACACCCACTATATAGGACTGGAACTCCACATTCATGTGATACTATGTTGATTCATGGCTTAAGAGGTGGGGTGTTTGTCACATGGAGACAGAGGGATAAGAAATGTGCTGAACCTATTGGGATTGTTGAGGTGACCACATCAGATGTAGATTGTGAACCATGTGAAGAAAAGTCCATTGATAAAAATAAATACTATGATCCTGAGCTTCAGCAGGTCATTGAACGTATTATAGAATCAGAAGATGAAGCTTTATTGTCAAATTATGAAGTTGTATTGCATGATCTGCCAATTAAAGCTAAAAGAGAAAGCCCTGCCTCAAACACATTTACAGCTATGAATAAAAGATTGGCACTTATACAAGAGAGTCAGGACCAGCGTGACTACACCTTCTGCTGGCCCAAGGATTGGTTGCCCAAAGATTGTGATAACCTTAGAATTTTAGGTATCAACTACTGGAGTTCCCTTTCAGAATGGTTGGAAAGATGCCCTCTACAGACAGCTGATATTAGAAGAAAAGCTGAAGAGTTGGGGCCGATGTTGATCGATGCAGGTGTAGGAAAAAAAGATATTCCTATTGTTTGGCTGGCTCATTCGATGGGTGGTCTTATTGTTAAGCAAATGTTAATTGATTCAGCTGAAAGTAACAAACCGGAGTTTAAAAGTCTTTCGAATAACACAAAAGCAGTATTGTTTTATAGTACACCACATAAAGGGAGTGCATTGGCTACAATGCCACGAGCAGCTGCAGCGGTACTCTGGCCTTCGCATGATGTGAGACAGCTACAGGAGAACTCTCCTTTACTTCTGGAGATGCACAAAACGTTCATTACATTTGCTGACTTGCATGGCTGGGAGACTGTAAGTTTTGCTGAAACGATGCCAACACTTATAACAGCTTTTAAGGTGCCTGTTCATTTTGTAGAGCCGTTTTCTGCTGATTTGGGCCGTGGTGTATTTTATCAGCTGCCCTTGGACCATTTGTCCATATGTAAGCCAGCCACTAGACAGTCTATTTTGTATACTACAGTATTAGATATATTATTGAGAATAACAACCAGAGATATGGAGTCCAATTCCATGTCAGTTCTTCAGAAGATAATCCATTTTATATGGATGGCTTTAAGAAACAAAGCAAAGAATGCCATGGAGTCTTGGGATGATACACAAAGTAATAATAGACAAAGGGTTTGAGCGTATATTGCTTGATACATTTACTGATGGATTTCCCTCAGTAAACTACTCATAGTCAGTGCATTTCTTGTGAAAATACTTTGTATTAATGAAATTATCATATATTTGTTTGATTGTTGCTTAATTTCTTTGTACTAGTTGTTGATTAATTGATGTCAAAATTAATATTGTTGTTTAGTATTTATATTACTTACTTTAGTTTCTCATTTAAATTTTTCTTGATTAAAGTTGTTTAAAAAGGTGTCCAATTAAACTTATTTGTTTTATTTCTTAGAAATATAACCCTCATATTATTAAACATTGACGAGGTGACATAGCGGATCTCACAGGTACGATTCTCGTCCGGCGCCTGAGTGATCATGTATGACATTTAATTATGTACAAAAAAAAGTTAAACTTATATAGTTTATATAAACTTATATAGCATAATATGTAGTCAAAATTTATTGATTTGTTTTAAGTGTTTAGACTAGACTATAAAACCTTTTAAGTTGGTACAGTGCTGTTCCACAGCATTAAAGATAGTTTACTATAAGTCGGAAATGACACAGATATGTCAAACTAGGTACCTGTATATTATGTTAAGCATCTGATACAATTTAAAAAAAAAATATTAATATTCATAATATTAGTAAACGGATTATTAAAACAAGGCATTTTGTAATATAATTTCTTATAATTTGATTTAGTAAGAAATTATGACTTCTGTTCACTTCTGATTTTCATGTTCTACATGTCATTTATGTTGCTAATCCCAGTTTCATCTAAGCATACTTTGGAGCTCGGGGTTCACTGTTGAGTACGGTCACAATGCATCATAGCACTTTTACGTTAATGCCTTTAAATCTACAGAAGAAAAAAGGTGGAATTAGTGCATAGGTATAGGATGGACTTTGCTTTGAAAATGGCTACTATAGTCTGAAGAATCAAAACTACTGTCTGTTAACTAGAGAAATGAGTAACCTATTGTTTAACAATTCCAATAAATACTTAATACTTAAACACCTTTATTTTACTAAACTACAATTTAACCACTGCCATCTATAAATATTATTAATGAATCTACATAATGTACATGCATTGTAGATTACGCACGCGCTTTCAAATTATTTCGTAAGATGGCAGTGTTTAATTAGTTTCCACGCCAAAACGCATTGTTCTGTGAACGGAAAGAGTTAAATCTTTTTTTAGACTATTGCGTATTTTTTCCAGGAAACAGTCAACCTTTTTATATTCATAAAAATATTAACTTAAGTATACTTGAAATGAAAATAAAATAATAGACTGTAATATTGATGTAAATTTTTATATGTTAATTTAATATAAACTATTAGGAATATATTTAATTGATTCTATAATATAGGGTTTTTTAAGTCTTAAAATTGATTGAAACACTCTTCTAGCTCGAAATACTAAGTCTATTAATGTTTCCACTGAGCTAGTCACGTTTTGTTTCAAACACTGCCATCTGTTAACACATGACTAATAAACACTACAAGTTCATTGTAAAACATAAATCGGTGGTTTAGCAAAATTTTACTAGATGTCGCAAGAGTTGTCTTAACGCAAAAATTTATTAAAGTTACGAAAGTATTGTACATACTACATACTAAACTTGCTAACTATAATTAGTATCATCCAGAACGCGTTTTATATTTCGCATAATTATATTCGTATGTTACATTCCAAATACTAAATAAATAGAAGACCTATTTGCGAATAATCGCAAATGGGTGATTTAAGCACAGAGTTGTCAATAGTTTATTTATAGAGTAGCTATTTAGATAAACTCTATGCTAAAGTAACAGCAGACAGACTGGCGGCCTACATAATAATAAGCAGTTACCGTCGGTTATGGATATGTTTGCGATGCCTTTAGCGTCGCAAACATGCTTTTGTCTTCTATGAGTAAAGGAACCTGAGTTACTAATGCCGGAACACAACACAGGATTAGGGCGGCATAATTGTAGACCAAGGCTGGTTGCCATCGACGGACTTGGGGCCCTACCAGGTAGCTAGGGTTGTTTCGTGACCTTTTGCGACAGGCCGACCTTGACCACAGGGGATAGCATTCTTACTCGGGCCCTCTACGGGGATACTTTGGGACTAGATGGGGTGAATTAAATTGTTAGAGTATATTTTTATTTATTTTTAACTTCCGCCCGGGGAAAAATTTATATATAATTATATATAAGAAAATGGCCTGCCTATTATAACTATATATAATTATATAAGGCCATTTTCTTATATATGTATAATTATTTTCCCCGGGCGACTCACACAAAATTAGTTAAACAAATTATAAGAACAGAACTCAGAAGAAGCAAGAGAAGAAAGCAAGTAAATACAATTGTGAGGTTTGTATAAAGTTTACGGTCGACCGCTATTTGTATGCCCTGTAAAGGAAACACAAAAGCCTTATCCCCATGGTAACGAATACGGACCTTGTATCTTCCATCGATCTCTGGACCCTATAATTATTTAAAATGGTTGTAGCGTGCTTCCAACCGAAACGAATGTTGCAAAATTTCACACAAATATTTAATTCAAAACTATAAATAAGTTATATTACAATGGTGTTATTACATTTAAAAAAAAAAAAAGAGGAGAGAACCTGCATCGTAGGGCTACTATCCTAATTAATATTATAAATGCAAAAGTGAGTTTGTTTGTTTGTTATGCTTTCACGCCTAAACCATTGAACCAATTTTGATGAATTCTGGTATTGTCATAGATTGGACCGCGGAGACGGACATTTTTTCTTAATTCCTATGGCAGAACAATGTTTGTCGGGTCAATTATTTATACTAATAATTACGAACATATCGTCATAATCATGGAATAGTGACGACGTCCTAGCTTGCAAAGGTCACGGATTCGATTCCCGTCCAGCGTCTGGGTGTTTATGTATAATATGTATTTATTAAAAAAAAGAAGTATATTTATGTAGTATACCAGTTGTATAGTACCCATAATGTCATAATATATTTATTTATATATTTAGACCGGTCTGACATATATTAAACCTTACAGGGCAGTCATTACAAGTACTCGTACACTAACGTCATTTTACTATGAGCACCTATTAAATCCGTCAATATGTAGGTACCTGAGCTGATAATTTCTGTGACGTACTTATGTAGTGTTATTTAATATATTAGATGTACGAATGCAGATTTTAGTTTTTACAACTTATCAGACAATCTGTATAAAGTATAGTAAAAGTTTGTTAATAATAATAATATCTTTATTGTAACACATTATTATAATAAGTATAATAATAAATAATAATTAATATATTGTTATTTACCGTCATCACTTTGCTTTTTATACTTGCACCTTAGCAAATCAGTGCCACAAGCATTGTCGCCATTAAAAAACAAATCAAATCCGTCATTTTACCGACTGATTCATTTGAAATACAAATAATTTTTTCTTTTTTGAGCGATAATATTTAGATTGTAGTATCCGAGTATGGTAAAACTGAAATTCGTATTTGTTTTTTCAAAACCGACATTATTCTACGGTCATGACGATATAATAACGGCCTATAGCGACCCCCTTCCGGGCTCGGCCTCCCTTAAGGGAACGGACACTATACCCGCCACACATGTCCAAGGGGGATGGGTGGGCGGGGTGACCTGGGTATGCAGGTTTCATCACAACATTTTCCTTCACTGTCGATACAAGGTTACGCTATATGTACATTAGGAGCGGTGCATGCTACCATGGTGGATTTGAACTCGGAACCTCTAGATTGGTTAGTGTAATACCACTGAGCCACCAGATACTTAATTAACGAACATAGATATTAGAAAATAGCACAGAAACGACTATTATATTAACATAGTCTTCGAACCGGGCGTGTCTTGCTGATACAAAAACAGTCTTTACTGATCCAATGCAGGTTCGAGCCCCTCATACAGAGAACGGACGGTTTACTCACTTAAAAAAAGTAGCCCATGTCCTTTTCGAAGGTCCAATCTATGACTATACCAAAATTCATCAAAATTGGTTGAGCGGCTTAAGCGTGAAGGCGTTGTGTTGAGCTATGTGATGGTCACCAAAAAAAGACAAACATATTCATACCTAAATAAGATTCAGCCTGCGAGAGGATGAGATAGAATAACTAACTACTTTTGTGGAGTTTTACTTCTACTGTATTTGAATTGCACAGACACACACTTCTGTTAATGAAACTATCTGAATATTAATGTACAAAAGGGGATGTATGGATTAATGTTAACAATGTAAAGCAGATCAAGTATGTATTTTTCACTATTTGAAATTGTAGATCTCTCCCCAAAAACAAAAATTAACGAGCTAGGGATTTGTGTTTCTGAACTTAGTGCCCCCACTCATATTTCAGTTTTATTATCTCAAGGGTAGAAATTAATACGAAGGGATCACTTTGATTCGTATGACGATTCGTTACAATATTTAAAGACCACTAGTACACAACAATACTTGACAATATTGTCTCGATTCATACTAATATTATAAACATGAAAATAACTAGTAACTCTGTCTGTTACGTTTTCACGCCTAAACCGCTGAACCGATTGTGTTAAATTTGGGTATAGAGATAGATTGAACATTGGAGAAGAACATAGGCTTTTGTCATTATTTTTTTGTCAGAACAATGTTTGCCAGTTTAGCAAGTACTTATGTATAGTTTTACGATCAGTATCAAAACATGTTTTTCCTAAGTAACACACATTACGGTAAGAATAAAAAATAAGAATTACTGTATCTCTTTCTTGATTGAAGCAATTTTATTTTATTAAATGTGCTAATTAAAGAGAAAGTTTCAGATTAATCTATGCACACAAAAATAAACAAAAAGAATAACCACAAAACATTACCGATTTTTTAACATAGTATATAATATATAGGACAAAATTTTATATATATATATATATATATATATATATATATATATATATATATATATATATATATATATATATATATATATATATATATATATATATGTATATGTATAAAATTTTGTCCTGCATATATCTGAGCTTATTAACCTTTCCTTGAACTCTATTAAAGACCTTCGAAGCGCAATCGGAACATCTACTTAGCTGTCCAATTAATAAGTATCTGACGCAAAGTATTTCTTTATTTGTTTTTAATTTAATTTTTAGTTTGTTATGTATGAATAAAAAAAACTACTATGATGATGTAGTTACAGATTGCTTTATGTACCCTTTTTTTACTAATATAACGAAAGTAATTTGACTTTCTAATTCGTCTTCTGGCACCATTACGTGTGAAAGTGCCTTATAGTGTCTTCTTCTTGCACGCGGTGATATTGGTATGTTAGAACGAAAGAGTATTCTAATAGTTTAAACTTTTTAAGGCACCATTCTTAGTATTGAGTGATGAAAATGAAAGTGAACGAGGCAAAAACCGGTTTCTTTTTTATTCTTTTATTTCATCTTATTATTATATAACTAATTACATATGTTTTATAAAAAGATTAATATACCTAACAATTATTTTACAACCCTTCTTATGTTTATCATATTAAATACACCGTACTCCCACAGTACAATCTCTGTAAATCGTACTTGAAGGTCTTCAAGTTCAAACCTCACACCCACACACCATTCGAGTTATAGAATTTTCGACTTAAACGAATTTTGTGAGGAAACATTCGCCTTGTAAAGGTTAATATTTATTCCAAATGAGTTAGAGACGTGAAATAAACAACAATTGTAGTTATAAACAATGCTGTACATTATCGGTATTCTAAAAGTCGGTTTTCAAATAATTGAGCTGTAAAGGTCATAAAATCAAATATATTCAACGCTATGTTCAAGATAAATAGGTCCAGCTTATTTTTTCGAGTTGTAGACGAAAAATAAGTACTGAATTAGCCTATAGGGACTCACTAATTATTTCCACTTTAGAAGGGTTCAGATTCCGAGCAACGGAGGTTAAGTAAGCCCTTCTTGGAAGACAATATTTTTTCAAGTTTGGGAAGGTTTCGAATTCAAGAGGTTCCGCTGTATTTTTGAAATCTTACTATATAACATTTAGGCTTATAGCTTACGTAACCAGGGGCCTGGTGTAATAACACGTAATAACGCACGTTTACATCGCGTTAGTGTCCTTTAGTTACACTATTACACAATATTTAAAGAGAAACTTCTTTAGTAACCATGTGATTTGAAAATTCGATGAAACGGAAAAGCGATATCAAAAAGAGAAACATATTCATAAATAAAGATAGAATACAAGTATACCTACAGTGTTTCCTATAATCTCCGTCTCCTCTTTCCGCTTTCTCTTCTGCCGTACGTGAATTGCACACACAAACACTTCTTGCGACTTCCACCTGAGTCCTGTTTTAGAATATAAAGGAACGGACCGTTTCCTCATGAGCGATCTTTCTGTATTCACATGTAGCGGATTACATACGGGAAGTTCTGGGAACGTCTTCCGGTCCCTGCATCATGTAATGGAATAATAATTGTTCATGGAATATATAATGGAAAACAATATGAGTACCTACTTCTAAAGTATGTCGCAAATATCAGACATATTTTAGAAGTACTCATATTATACTAGCAATAATTTTCTAGCTGACCTGATAAACTTTGTTCTACCATATAAATTAAAAGAAGCCTATGTCCATCTCCAAGGTCCAGTCATCTCTATACCGAAATTCATCAAAAGTGGTACAACGGTTTAGGCGTGAAAACGTAGACAAACAGGCAGACAGAGTTACTTTTATATTTATAACTAGTTGACCCGGCAAACGTAGTTCTGGCTAAAATCTAAAACACGCTCTCATAGATAACTAAAAGGTAAAAAAAAAATTTCAATAAATTTAAATTAAGTGTGATTTTTGTAAAAAAAGTGTAAGGTGTTTGTTATTAATTGTTATAAATGTTTTACTGAGATATTGGCAGAAGAAGTCATTTTGAAAACATCTTAAAAATCACCCTAAGTTTTTTTACAATAAAATATATAAAAGCCAAGCTAAAAAAATGTGTTAAAAATAGCTTACGTCCTTCTCCTAGGTCTAATCTATGACTATACCGAAATACATCAAAATTGGTTCAGCTGTTTAGACTTGAAAGCCTAACAAGCAAACAAACTCACTTTCGCATTTATAGTATTAGTTAGGGATATTAGTATGGATAAGGCAACAATGTATGGATGAATTATCTAATGATTTTTTTTAAAGTCTTCTTCTTCTTTGGCGTTACACTCTTGCCAGAGTGGTCGTGGCCGTCACGTTGAGGTTTTTGTAGCCTGTTTTACAATACGACGCCACTCTTCGCGAATTGCCGCTCGCCTTATGCATTCGTGCAGAGGAACGTCGACGGCGCCTTTCACTTGGTCCGTCCACCTCATCGGTGATCTCCCGCGTGGTCGGGTGCCCTCAACCTTGCCCTGCACTACCAAAGAAAGTGAGGATGCGAGCCTGCACTATGTTTGATAGTTCTGATTGATGCCCAGCTCTCGAAGAATAGACTCGTTCGGAATTCCGTCCACGATATACCGAGCATTCTTCTCCAGCACCACATCTCAAGAGCTCTTTTTTAAAGTAATAACTATAAAAATCTGTAGTAGCCATGAGGATAACACTGACCAATAAGACAAGACAACCTAGGGGTCATGGGAACTATTTCCACGATGGCATACTCAGACAGTTTGTCTCGTTATTAAGTACCGGCGTTGAAGGAAAATAGTCTATAATATCTAAATAATCTGTATACCGGGTTCACCGGGAGGTGTAACTTGATGATCCGCCTGGACAAGCGTGGTGTCCTTTCCAGAAGCCTAGCTTTGAGTGGGTTGGAAATGTTATTGTATTGTTTTCTTTTACAGTTTCAATATATAATAAAACTATATAGCTTCATTATATAATAATCTTGACTAAATATATTTTCTACAGTATTTATACCTACCACCATTGCTTGTAACCTTTTAAAGCGATAAGATCGAATTCGTTATAATTTATTAATAACTTTCATGTATTTGTGTGGGCGGCCGATAAAGATTAAAATGTAGTTGTACCTACAATCATATTTTATTTTTAAATACCAGAAGGAAAGTTCATGTGGCCTTATAAGTGCCGCTTTCATATCTAAAACAGGGCGATATTTATAATAGAGTTTGAAAATGAGAATAAACATCATACTGTCACCTTTGTCGGAACGGTCTACATAAAATTCAAAAGCATTTGTATTCTTTTGATATGAATTTTCGTCCAATTGCTACAAAAATTTCGCTTGCACAGTCAATTTTGCCCCTTATCCTTAACTATGCTGATGTTTGCTATCCAAGCCTTACCCAAGAGCAACTAATCAATCTTGATCGCATTCAAAACCAGTGTATTTTCAAATGTTCATCATATTTGAAAAATATGACCATAGTAGTAAGCTCAAGTGGTTGCCAAGTTTGCTTCGCCGAAATGCTCACATTCTCGGTTAGCTTTATAGTGTACTATTCCATAAATGGAATGGAATATAGTATATTTCCATCTAACTCTATAAAACTCATTCCCGTTATTTACGCTCTTCTGAATTACATCAATGCATAAATTGTTTTGTCGCATGTACAATGCAATGTGTTTATTTTTTTTTTATTATTTATAATATTATTTTATATATTTTTTCTCCTTTTAGGTATACATTGTTATATTATTAATGTGCACCGCCATTTTATATTCCTTAATGCGATCCTAGTCAGGTTGTCTGGAAAAGATCGTTTATAAGCGATAAAACCCCCGATTGTTTATTTTTTGTAAATTTAGATTAAAGTAGTTTAGTAATAAAGATCTATCTATCTTTGTATCTATTTAAAAAAGAGAGACAAATGTCCTACCAAATAAATAATCGTCTTCCATCAGTCCTTACAGTTCCAAACTACTGGTGGTCAAGGCCCAGAGTAAGGAACCACAACGCATTACGTGCCTTTCGAGAGAGATGCCTTCTGCCCAGGACCAAGCGAGAGCCTTTCTAGGTGTCGGACAAGGTTCTTCGCTATCAGACTATTCACCGACACTACTATCGGAACTATGATTGTACTATCCAATTTCCACATAGCATTAATCACGTGCGCAAGGTCAATATATTTTATTTGTTTTTTCTTTTTCGGCACCAACAAGATTACCATCACGAGGAACTGTGACATCGAATAGCACGTCTCATAGGTTAATCCACTATCACAATGTCAGGCTTATTAGCAACAGTACTTATCCGTGATAATCGATCGATCTCAGTAAACGGACATTGCTGCCTAAACAAGCACCTCAGTAACATAAGGATCAGGGATAGCAAAGCAGATTCTGTAACGAGGCAGATGAAATGCCTCTGCACCTGCTGTGCCACTGCTGTTCCCTGATGCATCAACGTAACCTCATACTAAGAAAGCATATGCTGGAACCAGATGAGATACGAGGTCTACTGTCAAAAAACTGCTTCGTTACATTAACGAGGCATCTTTGCCCAATGAACTTATAGTAAATGTGTCGATCACAATAGTTCATTAAATTGGATGCAGTGATACTTGGTTGAATAAACTAGCATAGCCATCTTTCGAAATAATAATAATAACTATATGACGAGTGGGAATATTCTGGAATAGATTAGGATTGTCGTTGGATGAACATTCAAGTGAATAATTTGCCAGAGCCTTGGAGCAAATTGCTGTGAACCGCACAGTGGCATCAGCGTATATTGGTCATCACGACCTATCGTGTGACACAAGTAACGGTAGAATATCAAGACATGACAGCTTTAATGATGCCTTGGCTGCCTGGAAATTTCCAAGAGTCTGACCTAAGGTCTGAGTTATTGAAAATGCAATATTGCCTTAAGAAATGTTGTTAAATGAGCTCTTTGTAATTTTAAGCCAGTTGTTAAAAATAGCTACCTACAGGCGAAATATAAAATGTATATTGTCGATTTTCATGACGCTACTACTTTAGCCTACGGGAGTAGGTTCTGGACTAGAGTGTGGATGTTTTTGTATAATATGTAAATACATATTTTAAACAAGACAAGGATATCAAAAGTCTGCCCAGTACATGACTTAGTAGATAGTTCACAGCTCTAATAAGCATAAGAGACTTAGGTTGGACCCGTTAATTGTCATATTATATCTATTATTTATTTATTTCATATTTGATGCACCTACACTATGCACCTTAACGAAGGCGGTAACCGGGCATTGCTGCCTAAATAATCACCTCAACGTCGTAAAGATTAGAATAACAGTCTACAGATTCTGTAATGAGGCAGACGCAACGCCTTTACACCTGCTGTACTATTGCTCCTTCTAGGAAATCTCTTGAAATTGGAATGAACCAGATGAGGTACGAACCTTGTCAAAAAACTGCATCGTTACATAATCATGGCAGGCTGTGTACACGTGGTTGATTAAATATTTAACAGGATATTTTTCTCGACAAATTAATTGGCAACTCTTTATTCTGAATGCTATGAGGAAAAAGAGCTCAGCGGATATTGTTATTGAACAAAAACACTGTTGTCAAGGGCAGTACTAAGCCGATGGCGTACTTGCCTTTGTTATATAATTCGATCTATTTAAAAGGGGGAATGTTTTACAGGAAGTGATGTAACTATCGTACAATGAAATCTGAGATGAAATGGTGTACAGAAGTTTAAAGTATTATAGTGTTGTTGTACTGTAGGAACTTGAAATAAACATAGGCAAATATATATAAATCTAGCTGACCCGGCTGAATGCCATACATACCTATAATGTGAGTGATTATATGTATGCCATACATACATATAATCACGCCTCTTTCCCGTAGGGGTAGGCAGAGACCACTTCTTTCCACTTGCTACGATCCTTAGATACTTGTTTCGCTTCGTCCACTTTAATTATTCCCTTCATACATGCTCTTCGGTTGAGGGTACTCTTGACCTGGCCTTTTTTCAAGACGACCCTGATTTGGTCTTGAAACGTCCGCCTAGGTCTACCCCTTCCAACACTTCCATTCACATTCGCCTTACACTTTTTTCGTCAATCGTTTTTCATTTATTCTCTCGACATGGCCTCACCATTTCAGCATACCTTTCTCAATTTTTGTCACTACATCTTCTTTCAGACCACAACATTTCCTTATCTCACTGTTTCTTATCCTGTCACTCAGTTTAACTCCCATCTTAACGCTCTCATCTCAACTGCATTTATTCTACTTTCATGTTTCTTCTGCCATACCCAACTTTCACTTCCGTACATGAGTGTCAGAACCAACACCTCCTCATGCACAGCCAGACGATCCTTGTTAGACACCTTCCGACTGTTCATAAAGGAGTGCAAAGCTCCATTCACCATGTTTCCTGCATTCACTCTTCTTTCAATATCACTCTCACACTTTCCATCTCTTGTAAACATTGAACCCAGATACACAAAATCATTCACCTGTTCAATTTGTTCATCTCCAATCACGATATTGCAGTCTGACACTGCCTCATCTCTTTCAAACACCATCACTTTCGTCTTCTTTACTAAATCTAAATCTTCATTCCTTTTCTAACAAAAGCTCCATTCATAGCAGTTACCATCTCCTGCAACTCCTCAGCCGAAGACGCATTCTCGCATGTAAATTAAAAAAGTAGCATTTGTCCTTCTCCAAAGTACAGTCTATACCGAAATTCATTAAAATGGTTCAGCGATAACAGACAGTTACTTTCACAAAATAAGTTTATATTATTTGAAATTAAAATGTCTTAATCCCTACAGATACTGTCGTGCTGACGAAATTTTTTATCGGCGTGGACAATTGTTTTCAACACTCCTATTGTTTTTACACGTTTTATTAGAAAAAAAAAGAAAATAAATATTTTACATTAATAAATTTGTGTGCCAACTTGACATGAGCTGATGTCGATGTGAAATTTAAATGTAAAATATTGTGAAATTATAGACGAAATTGCCGTAGCCAATCCACCTGACACACGTGACCCCGTGCTTTTCGGGCGAGACCCAAGCTAAGTTGGAACATGTTATATGTTTACACTTGTCCAATAATTTCATATTATAAGCTCATACGACCTACCACTGGGTTTGGGCCACCCGTCCAAGCAATCTCGGTATTCTTTTATTTTCAAAGAACAGCAGATCCAATTAACAGTATGCAGCTACCGTCGCCTATGGATGTTTGCGACGTATAGGCGCCACGAACATGCTGCTGTCCCATAGGGGTACAAGAAGCTGGATCACTAATGCTGGAACACAAAACAATGTTATTATGGCGGCATACTGGTAGACTAAGGGTGGTCGGTATCCAGACGGGCTTGGGGCCTTCCAAGTTAGGGTTGTTTTAGCGTGTATTAAAGGCGACCCTTGTACGACAAGCCGACCCCGGCCGCAGAGATTAATATACTTACTCCGCCCCTGCACGGAGAATAGGTGATGGTATGTAGATTCGATGCAGATAAAATGCACATAATGCGAGAATGAAAGAATAGCGTGATTTGGCTATATAATGCGCAGGGGAGAATACCGTATAACAAGGAAAATGATAGTAATGAGTGTATGAAAACAGAAGTAGAGGTTAACCAAAAAATTGATGGATGGATTGCGTAAAATATGATATGGCGATAAAGTGTGTGAATGTTGAGACGACGGCTATAAAAGGAGTGTGGAATGAGAGAACACGTTGTGGCGACCCCATATAATGTGGGATGTGGGAGGGCAGAAGGAAGAAGCACATTTTTTATTGCTGTAAGACAATAGGCAGGCTGGCGACCCACTTAGAATTTAGCTGTTATCGTCACCTATGGGTGTTTGTAGCGCCAGTGGCATCGCGAACACGCTACTGCTATTATGCAAGAAAAGCCTACATTTATAGTAGTAATAATTAAAATTGTTTTGTTAATAACTAACGACTTCTAGTAACAGCTAACTCACTCCGGTAAGCATGTGGAGGTCACGGGTTAGATTTCCGTCTCGCGTGTGTGCGCGTGTGTTTATACTATATTATATTTACAGTCGACTCTCGTTAATTCGAAACTCGAGGGACTCTTAAAATATTACGAATTATCGACTGTTCGAAATATCAAACGGTTCGAAATTTTTGAGAGAAAAGAAATAAAACTTTGAAATATTGAGTGTTGATAATCAATAATGTATTATTTATTAAGTAACCACTATTCTTTAACAATAAATGACAAAAGTTATATACGAGTAAAAGTAACTGAAACTTAACTAAATAAACTAATTTGTGCGGATGTATGTCGAATTAATCATTACAAAAACAAAAACTCGTGTACGATGATACAAGTTTGAACTTATCAATAGCGGGCACACTGGCACACCGAATTATGACATACAGTATTAAATCTGCTGTTCGCTAAGTCGATTACGGTACGTTCAACACTCGCCGAGTTAAAAATAGCTGTTTCAGCAGAAATGCTGTCTTCAAAATCAATATTTTAAAAATAGGTAAAATGGACAGGTATTATAGGGAAATTTAATGTAACATTTTCTTTTAGTATATTAAATAGCATTTGACACGCTTAGGACCCTTTTTTAAATATTTAACATCAGGTGATGATTTGTTATATCTTTTGATGCTGACCGTAGCCATAATAGCGTTCGCACTTCGGAATATTACGGGTTCAATTCCCGTCGCGGCTTTATAGGGTTACTCCCGCCCGCTTGCTGGTCGAATAACAGAAAAAAGTAAATCGAAAAATATGAGTTTTCGTACGCATGCGTGCTACACCGCTTACTCCACTTCTCCGCGGCAAGAAAACACACACCACTGATTAACGCTTATAAAAATCATTGTATCTTAAAATTTTAATAACTTTATATTCAATGAAGATGTCGCAATGATTTTTTTAAATAAAGACCAAGGGTCTAAGAAATAAAACAAAAAAAAATCTATTATTTCACTAAAATTTTAATTTAATTGAAATCTATCCAGTTATACCGTGATGCTCGCATAATTGCAGACCTATATCATTGTATTTATACAGATACTAGCTGCGCCCGGGACTCCGTCCGCGTGGAATAGTAACTTTGGGCAGCATTTTTTGGATATATCTTATGGTTTATTTCAGATTTTAAACCCTATAAACCCTAAAATATAAATAAATGAAATATGCAAACAGTCAGTGTTATTGAATGCAACTGTTACGCCATGCGCCTCCGGAATACGTGCGTTCGAACCTACAAAGTCCAGCCTAAGCTAAATCCTATTGCTTATGATTGATGATATAAATCTGAGGTCAACTTAAATTGGATATTAAAATTTTCCGAAACTGATCATTTTTAACTAATTTTTTTTTCTAAAATAAAAGTCGCCTAGGTTACTCCTTGTTACATCAGCTATCTGCCAGTGAAAATCCCGTCAAAATCGGTCCAGCCATTTCAGAGATTAGCTGGAACAAATAGACAGACAGACAGAGAGAGAGCCAGACAGACAAGAATTGTAAAAAATGTTGTTTTGGTGTATGTACACCATATACATCCAAATGCACTTAGTAAAACACAGTTATTTTAACATTACAAACAGACACTCCAATTTTATTTATTTGTATTATGTGATTATAGTATATATATTTATAGTATATATATTTCTTCTGGGCTCGAACCTCTCTTGGGCTCGAGCCTCCCCTAGGGAGAACGGACAGTATACCCTCACACTTGTCCATGGCTGATTGGCCAGTTACAAACACAGATGATCACATTATGCAGGTTTCTTCAGGATATTTTCCTTCGCTGTTGGTACATGGCAATTATGCTATCATGGGATTCAAATCCGTGAACCGTAGCTTGGTCTCCGCGTGTAATTCCAGGTGCCAGGAACAAGATGCCGCTGTATTAATATTCTATCTTCTATATATATGGTAAATAGGGTTCCTTTGACGCTCCATCACAATAAAATTACTGAACATATCAGGATGGGACTATCATTCGACGCGGAATTTTTTGTAGATGGTTATTAGGCCATTTTTTTCGATTTACTTTTGCTTGTAATTCGCCCAGCAAAGCGGGCGTGATCGGCTAGTTTATTTATATAGTCTACCGCTAAAAGACAAGTATGAAGTACGTCTCACGCAATGACTCATACACTCATGTTTATAATGTAAAATTCCTCAACCTATAATATTTAACATCATCCTTTCAATTTGAATTGGAAGTTTAGAATACCAACGCCATAGACCTTCAGAATCAATGGAGAAGTACCACACGTAACCCTGTGTTTAATTATAATCAATCTACGAACATGTGCTAGCCGACGCGGGTGACGTAATGCGGATGATGTCAGAAGCCGCGCCTGAGCATTCTTATGAATGCCATTGCCTAGCATAAATAAAAAACGTGTGCGTCTCGGGACGCCCGTGCCCTACCTACAGAAGTGATAACTTAAACTAATCTACTTGAACTATTTAATATTGAAATTGAAATTGTTTAACTTGAGAAAAGCTTACGTTATTACTTAAATTTTATGTATATATGATAATGTAAGGAAATGTTACTTATTAATAAAACCAAAAATAATTCGAAAATAACTATAGTTTAGGAGTTTCTAATGTGTCCAAAAAACTGTTTCAAAATTATATTAAATTAAATTATTCCCTAATGTAGATTCTTTATAAAAATGCCAGCTGTATTTCATTGTTATAAAGTCCAAGTCGCAATTCGAATAGATCTAGCGCTATGGGTTAGAGTGAGAGAGGAGGAGCCTGCCTACCGCTACCGTAAGAGTGAGAGAAAGGGAAGATAGACAGACTGGCGCCGTAACGCGTTATGTAACGAAGCGGTTTACCCTCCCATAAGAAGTTATCACTTCAAAAAAGCATTATTGCTTTGTTATATTAAAATCATATTTATAACTATACTCAAATTCATCAAAGGATTTGAAATAACTCCAAGAGTGACTCCTGAATTTTATATTGTATTTTTAAAGTGAATAGGTGAAATGGCGTTACCATTCTAATTTTAGATTATTACATGTTAATGACCTTATTAACAGGGATGTAGAGAAATACGTAAAAAGAGCAAATACGTAGATAAAGTATCTTATAAGAGGGTATTCTTAGTAATCGGGACTAAATTAAGAGCAAGCAATCTTATTGTCTTAAATATTGCTTGAAGTAATTAAACACAACTCAGCGGTAATATGTTACGGACAGCCCTACTGCGGTAGAAGTTAAGTGATAGTGAAACATGTAGTGTATTCCTGTGCAGTAACCCTACTAACTAAAGATAAGGTATAATGTGCGGCGTTCATCGGATGATTAGCAAAAGGACTACATACAAGGTATCGAGCTCGGAAATTTGAAGTTCTGGGTTTATTATATGGCATGCACCACCATAACATAATTACCAGGTACGGTGAAAGAAAACATCATTTGGTAATTTGCATACCAAGATCACTGGATGTAACCCGCCAATCCGCCTTTGTCAAGCGTGGCGGATATGGGGAGGCCTGAACCAGTGGTACCTTATGGGCTGTTATTATCCTAATAAACTAATATTATAAATGCGAAAGTGAGTTTGTTTGTTGGTTACGCTTTCAAGCCTAAACTGCTGAACCAATTGTGATGAATTTCGATAAGGTCATAGATTAGAAATTGGAAAAGGACAATTATTTAATGTTATTATTATACAACATAGTCGATCAACAGATCAAGTGACAGTTGACTTCAAACTGTGACAAGTAACTTCAAACTGATACATCAATGCTTCAAAATGTTTTGTGTATTTAGAGTTTTATCATAGTGATATTCATTATTATCGATAAAAAAATGCCAGCAGAGAGGCGTCAAAATATAGGCCGCGCGACGCAAGACGCGTTCAGAATCTTCGAAGCAATGAAACTGAAGAAGAGCTGTGTTGTGGTTCCTACATTACTGATACACTACATATATGGTTTTTTTAGTAAATATTTTTTTATTGCTGTAGGACAGCAGACAGGCTGATGGCCCGCTTAGAATTTAGCAGTTACTGTCGCCTATGGGTGTTTGCAACGCCAGTGGTATCGCGAACACGCTGCTGTCCCATAAGGGTACAGGAAATTGGGTCACTTATGCCGGAAGACAACACAGGGTTATTATGGCGGCATAATTAAGAACAAGTGAAATACCTGGGATCTGTGTTTCATGCGTCTGGTGACATCAATTGCGACGTCAAGGCACGCATTGCTGCCGCGTGGGCCAAATGGCGTGAGGTAGCTGGTGTCATTTGTGACCCCAAGATGCCGGTAAAGTTGAAGAGACAGGTCTATAAGACCATCATTAGGCCTGTCCTTTTATACGGCTGTGAAGCATGGCCGGTATTAGAGCGACACAAGCAGAACTGCGTGTCACGGAGATGAATATGCTGCGGTGGATGTGTGGAGTGACGCGGAAGGACCGCGTTAGGAACTCTCGCATTCGCGGCGGTCTTCATGTCCGTGACATTGCAGATAAATTGCAGAAGTGTCGGCTCCGTTGGTGCGGCCATGTTTTACGGCAACCGGATGCTTACGTAGGAAACAAATGTCTGGCCCAAAAAGTGCTGGCTTGACGTCGTAAAGGATGATATGCGTGCCAATGGGCTCACTACTAGGGATGCAGAAGACCGTGCGAAGTGGAGTAGAAAACGTCGGAAAGCGGACCCCGGGCACCGAGGCGGAAGTTTGAGTTGCAACCGGGATGAACGCTGAGATGATGATGATGACTTAAGAACAAAGGTGGTCGCCATTCAGACGGGCTTGAGGCTCTACCACGTAGCTATGGTAGGTTGTTTTGTCACCTTTTACGATAGGCCGACCCTGGCCGCAGAGGACAGTATTATTTCTCCGGATATCCGCACGGATAAATGATTGCATGAAGGATAATTAAAAAAAATCCACTATACTCATCCATCCCCGCATCCCTCTCATATCCATCCCCCGTGGTCTTCCTAAAGACATGACATAATAGTATTCACAGATTTGTGCTGTTATCCGAATCCGATAAATCTGTCGATCTGTAACGTTTCAACCGCTGAACCAATTTCGATGAATTTCGGGATAGAGATAGGTTTGATCTCGGGGAAGGACATCGACTACTTTTTTTATTTATATTATGACAGAACAACGTTTGCCGGGTCACCTAGTTAGAAATAAAAACCTACACTGTCCAGCCTAAGCTGAACCCTATTTCATATGATTGTTAATATAAATCTGAGGTCAACTTAAATTGGAAATTAAAATTTTCGAAACTTATCATTTTTAACAAAAACTATTTTTTTTTCTAAAATAAAAATAGCCTAAGTTACTCCTTGATACATCAGCTATCTGCCAGTGAAAGTCCTGTCAAAATCGGTGCAGCCATTTCAGAGATTAGCCGGAACAAACAGACAGACAGACAGACAAAAATTGTAAAAAATGTTGTTTTGGTATACCTATGTACAGTGTATACACGTCCGAATGAACTTAGTAAAAAGCAGTTATTTTAATATTACAAACAGACCCTCCAATTTTATTTATTTGTAGATAAGCTAAGTACATCTGAACTCTGTAGTACTTAGATAGTGTGTAAATGATTACAAAATTCGGTCTGATGGCGATTTTTTCCAGACAACCATTGCAGGAGGTAGATTTCTCCCAATCACTACAGTATTGTAGGCGAAGAAGGATCTAGGCAGATCTAGGCGAAGAAATACTTCTTCTCTGCCTAGGTCCTTATGAATTCAGACGTTAACAACATCTAATTATACCGTAACTTATTAAAACATTTGAGCCGTTTATGTATTAATGCGGTACACATAAATATAAAGGTAGTACAGACAAAAAGGTTGGTAGGTATATGCGCACAAAGTACGGACAGTACAAAAATCACACTTCACATTGCATTCTACATTAACGAACAACAAACGCCGCTCATATATATATATATATATATATATATATATATATATATATATATGGCATCCGGCAACCGGATGCTTACGTGGGAAACTAATGTCTGGCCATGCCGCCTCCGCCGGGCCCCGGCAGGAGGGGTAGACCCAAAAAGTGCTGGCTTGACGTCGTAAAGGGTGATATGCGTGCCAATGGGCTAACTACCAGGGATGCTGAAGATCGCGCGAAGTGGAGTAGAAAAAGTCGGAAAGCGGACCCATTTGCAGATTTTTCTAAAGAAAAAAAAAATTGTGTTTGTAAAAAATGATGTTTCGGAATTTTTTTCGTCCAATTTAAGTTGACCTCAGATTTATATCATCATTCATATGAAATAGGGTTCAGCTTAGGCTGGGCATTGTAGGTTTTATTTCTAATTTATGTTGATCTTACATATACAAAAAATGCTGCCCAAAGTCACTATTTCACGTGGACGGAGTCGCGGGCACAGCTAGTATTGAATAATAGTTTCGAATACTCGTGAGTATACAGAATAAAAAAGTATTTATTACGTAACGTATAAGTCAAAAATGTAATCAATAATGTAAATAATTTTTTTTATAAAGTATGTTGTATGACCTGTGGAGTCACAGAATCTCTTAGTGCATGTAATGCAACAGTTTTGTGCACACTGTTTATGTGTTATACGTGCGTCTTATCATGATCTCGTACCCAAGATAAAGTAATGACTTTAATGTGTAGTGCAATGGCACTGCAAACAATTTGCAGAAGTCTTTTGCATACAGGTGGTCACAACGACCTTTTAAGGTAAAGTCGTGTGGGGAACAAATATCCATACCGTCTCCGCCTAAAGCCAACAGTGGCATGCACTGCTTGGGCCATTTTTAAACTGAAAACTTCTTTAGCGGCATTGTGCACTTTTTGCGTGATGGGTAAAAAATGTTAAACTCGCGTCAGGACACGAGACCTGATCGAAAATTCGTAAGATGGAGGGAGCTTTGCTCCAGTAATACCAACCTTACTAATAATGACATAAGGTTTATTTTATAATGTAATGTTTAAATTATTGCATTGCTTTACTTATACATATATTTCTTCTTCTTATAATTTGTAATCTTATAATTTGTGAAGTGAACACTGTTTAGGTGCAATATGCACTTTTTGGGTGAGCAATTTTTGGTTTGTAAAGAAGTATTAATGACCAATTTAAACTTTAATCCTTGATCAGAGAGAAGTGTTTGACTTCTTTATAAATCGAAAATAATAATCTAATAGCTTGACGATACAATTCACAAGTTACTTAGTTTTCACTTCTATCGGCAGTCCCCAAAGACTGCCCCGCATGTTTTTTTGTCCAATGTGCATATTTTAGTATAATTGCTATAGTTAAGGAAGACATCTTGAGTAAATCTGCATACTGAGATCAACTGCTTCTGTAACCCGCCCAGCCTTGGACAAGCGTGGCGGTTATACTGTCCGTTTCCAACAGAGGGTCCTTTATAGGCTGTTGTTTTTATGATGGTACATTTGCCCCTTGATCGTAGGGCGTGGGTATAAAACTATTGACGACGTACGTTACTTCTGTACTTTGGTATATTTTGGGAAGCGGTTTTTGGAAGTGGGTCAAGTAGATTTTAGAATCAATACTGGGCGCCTCTCAGCCGTGCCCATTGCGATGTTGTATGCGGCATTAGACTTAAGATGTCCTACTTGAATCCAATTGGCGCAGGTGTCAGCCAATATACATATTTCACAACACTAAATTTCAATGATTTAAATTCAAAATCCTATTTTCTTGTAGCAGTTACAACTAGACAGACAAAAATTGTAAAAAATGTTATTTTGGTATTTGTACCGTGTATACGGCCGAATGCACTTAGTAAAAAGCGGTTATTTTAATATTACAAACAGACCCTCCAATTTTATTTATTTGTATAGATAAAGTTCATTAAATCACTCTATCAATGCGGATATAAACTAATAACTTAAATGTATATGTACGAGTATTGTCAGTTCACAATAAGGATTAATTTATCGGTGCTAGTATCAAATGCGCGTTGAAATTTGGAGCGTTATAATCAAAATCAATTTATTCTTGAATGCGGCTAAATTATATGTTCACTATCAGACCTAGACGATTCAGTATTCTGTGCCACTGTAATAAAAGTTAGGGTAAACTTGAATATAGACAACTACAAGGGCTGATGTGAAAAAAGATTTGTACGATGCCGGTCACGGACCCAGATGGCACCGTACGGGAACAAGAAGGATTGCTCGAGAGCAGTGGACTGTATGGGAGAGGAATGGGAAGGAGCGGTGGCAAGAGAGACACGATGTCTTGCAACGGGCAAAGAAATTCGCACTGACCTTGTTTTCACCCCTTCCCGGTTCGGTTCAGGTCGTTGAGGAACTGCTGCACGGCACCAGCTAAATACACAACACTGAACACACACAGATTTAATGGCACGGCCAATTAGAGTAATCAGGGAGGTCGAACGTCGACCGTCCCGTCCAGTTATTTCGTTAGAATTTTATATATATTGCACACGGTGCAAAAAGGTGGTTATCTCGTCAAACGTTTTAAATAGTGATATTTAAAATCTCTTCTATTCAGTGGCTACGTGAAGCCGCAATTTAATCCGGAAGCCGATAGTGTAATCCATTCTGATTTATTCATGCAAATGCATGGCTACAGAACAACGCGCATTACGTATGGTTATAGGTTTCGAGCAGACTCATCACTTTGAGTCGTAAAAAAGAAAAAAAAATGATAAATTAATAAAATAAAAAGACCCACCGACAATTAACCTCAAAACTATAAATAAATGCATTTGTTTTAAATTAGTCATTACTTTTATCACGAATTATTACACTAAACTACCGGCACGCTATGATGGCCGTTTTGACGAGTAATTACATTTGAAGGAGCAGATTGCTATTCTTTATTGTCAATAACTGCACGTCGCTATTGACAATAAAGAACAGCAATTTGCTCCTTCAAATGTATCTAATTACTAATTAATACGAAACTTCATGATTGGACAAACGTCAAAACGGCCATCATAGCGTGCCGGTAGAATAGACTATCATTGATCACCATATATGTATTATTTTAAATCACATACAAACACGTATATTCTTGAATAGATATAAATATTTGAGAAACTATTGTGAATATAGTTACGACTTGTCACAAAAACTTACGAAACAGTTATTAGCTAACTTAATCATGTCGCTTTTTGAGAGTTCGTATAAAAATTACTCTCCTTTTTTTCTAAACGCACCAAAAGAAATATAACTTTAAAAAAACTAAAATAAATACTACCTTAGGTGGGAAGATAGCCTTAGGCCTTACTCATCGTAGTGTCCCAAATCGAGTTACTCGCATATCACTTTACGAGCACTACCCGCAGTAACCGTGTTATAATAATCTAGTAAGTGAGTATTAAATTATAGTCTAGTCGGTACTGAGCAAAACTCGTATAGCTCAAATACATATACATCTTATCATGTACAGATACAGGATTCAGATTAACTTTGGTATTTATATGTACATCGATTGATGATATAAGAATAATTAAGGAAGTTTAGTGAATAGTGATAATTAAAGTATGTGTTGTCACATACACGCATACACACTCACTCACTACCTCACGCAAAACATAAATGTATCAAACATTTAAGTTGTTTGTATTATTTGCATGTTGATCATATGTGTTGGTTTTTGATTACGATTTTCGAAAAGGACGGTTAGTATTCTTCTACTATAGTTTAAAGACGAAAAATACACGAATTGATGGAATTCAAACTATCAGCGGTCTTACCTATACAACACACTAGAAAAATTAAAAGTAGTGGTGAAATAGCACAGCTCTAAAAGGACCAAAACGACAATTTTTTTTAATACTAACAAAATTTATATGTTTTCTATTGCCATAAAAATAATAAATAGCCGTGTTACAAGGGGATAATAAAATACATCTCTGCTTACTTCGTTGGCAATTCCTACTTTGTTGGCCGTCGTTATCCCCAATCCATTGCCTCTCGTATCCTGCTTAAGTCAGTGCATAGTGCAATAGTACAAAACTATAATTTCATTTACGTTTACATGTATATATAAAGTTGTACACAAAGCTTAATGGAAGTGGAATGATTTAATTAATTTAATTCAGATTAGGTATTTGCATACAGAAACATTTCACTGTTACACAAACTACTTTATTTTATTAAGCTTAGAATTATGTGAAAACTTGCAGTGTAGGATTTTTTAAAATCACATATTTGACTAAATATTAAACAATTTGCATCATTTTTGTATTCCTTGGGGATACGATTGTACCAGACATAGCTGATCTAGTTTTCCATTTGTTGTCAATGCCTTTCTGTGCCATCTCGAGAGATACAGCACAAAAAAATATTATTATAATAAATGGTTCACGTCTGAACCCTCAACCTCAAAATGGATTAGTATTCTTGCTACTATCACAAAACTCCTAAAATTTGCTTATCTGTGGGCTAATGTATTCAAACAATAGTATTAAAAGTATTAAAACGTCTGTTACAGCACGGTCTTATAAAAATGAATTGTCCTACATTAAAAATTTTTTGAAAAAAGTATATAATAATGACAGTTGATGATAAAATAATTTCTAAAGTGATTTATTAGTGACGATCGACAGCTAACACAACCCTAATCGTCTGGTACAAGAATAAACAGGCTTACCTTACATACTTAAAAGTCTACATTGTATTTTCGAAAAAGTTCGTGACGTCATTTCCGGCCATTGAGATTGGATGGAAATAATAACCAAATGAAAACAGCACCACAGGACGCACGTTTGAACGTGACCATTTCGGATGCTATTTTGAGAGTGCGAAAAATTATTGTATTCAAAAACAAATATATAAATCAATAAATATATTGGGATAATTCACACAACGCCATCTAGTCTCGAAGTAAGTAGTATAGTATAATAGATATATGTGTTATGGGTAATAGACAAATAATAAACGATTGTACGTATATACTTTACAGACGCGAGACGGGAATCGAACCCGTGACCTCCGCCAGCGTACCAACGTGTGTTAGTCGTAACGCTACGGAAGTCCTCTAATGAAATAAAAAAATGAAAATATATTATTAGAGTGAAGGGAACCTCTGGGCTTGTGAGAAAATATATGCTATTTATGTTGCAAGCACTTTATAGAAACCTGTTGCGTGGAACCGTTTTCTTCCTTGTAATTTCAATGTGAAGGAAGAGATAAGCTGCGGTTGTCGAACCACATAACATGCTTAAGAAATTCCGGGAATAATTTAGCAAGTAGCAATGTCGATATTGCCAAGGAGTAAGCCATTGGCCACAAAACTCTTTGCACCGTTTACACGGTTAGACAAAGAAGCTTGACGTATGGGTTCTTCGTGAGTTGAGCGCGAAAAACATGACGGACTGAATTAAAATCTGCAATACGCTGCTGACACGAAATAAAGTCATTTCTGAATCGTTTAATAACCGGAGATGAAACAGAGCGCGGGTGTACAGTAGATAGCTCCGCTTGCGTTGTTCCTCCGTGACAAAATAATCAGTATACTAGTAAGTAAATAAATGCAATATTTACCTGAATTTAATATCATCATCATCATTTCAGCCGGAAGACGCCCACTGCTGGACAAAGGCCTCCCCCAAAGATCTCCACGATGATCGGTCCTGCGCTGCCCTCATCCAACCTATCCCGGCGATCTTGACCAGATCATCGGTCCATCTTGTGGGGGGCCTACCAACACTGCGTCTTCCGGTACGCGGTCGCCATTCGAGGACTTTTCTGCCCCAACGGCCATCAGTCCTTCGAGCTATGTGCCCAGCCCACTGCCACTTCAGTTTTGCAATCATCCGAATTTAATATATATATATATATATATATATATATATATATATATATATATATATATATATATATATATATATTATATGAATTTAATATATATATACAGGAGTGACTGTCATCGAATTCAACAACTTCGAGAGGTATGAAATATGAATACAACATTACATCTATTTAAAATAACCAAAGCATTTGAATAATTATATAATATTCAAATATTATAGTTTGTATATTTTCATTTATTTATATTTTAGGGTTTATAGGTTTGTAATCTAAAATAAACCGATATATCCAAAAACGCTGCCCAAAGTCACTATTCCACGCAGACGGAGTCGCGAGCACAGCTAGTTTTTACAATAAAATTAATTTTTTGTTAATCCCACTATCCTTAATTTAAATTTATTGAAAATTATTTTTTACCTTTTAATTTGACTTTTATAAAAGCGTGTATTTATTTTTATTTTACTTAGGTATTGATTTTTTTATTGCTGTTACAGATAAGCTGACGGCCCACTTATTAGTTAGCAGTAACCGCCTGTTGAGGATTGCGACGCCAGGGGCATCGTTAATACGCTGCTGTTCGCGTAGGGGATCTGCAACCTGGGTTAGTTATGCCGAAACACAGCTTAGAGACCAGACGTGGTCGCCATACATACCGACTTGAAGCCCTACCACCTAGTAAATTGAAGGATGGCTAATGTGTGAGTCCATCAACTCTGAAAGGAAAACATTCGATCAGAGCATCTTCTGTTGTTTCACAAGAAGGTCAGGATTTGTTAGTTAGAGTAGGAAATAACGCCAAGGCAATTACTGTGGCACCGACGACGAAGACACGCCGCTGGATGATCGCCGTAATTAGACTTGATATGTTGCTCCTAGCGATCAGCTCAATCAAGCACATATCAAGCGATGATCAAGTCCATTTTCTGTTCACACAGATGCAATTGCTCCCGAAGATCTATTAACACTCATCGGCTACTGTAGGGCGGACAGCTTCCCCGAGGGTTAAATGGACCTGCTTGCACTTTGGGAGGGTGGTGATAGATATTTTCAAAGTTCCGCTGGACCCTACGTTAGAAGGAGAAGCTGTAGACGAGATCCACCTCTAGAATGGATTAAAATTAACTGCGCCTACTGCGAGCAAATGCTGTTTAGGGTGACAGTAGTTTTGGCTCGCGTCACTTCCCGGCACACCGAGCACCAGCGGAGGGGAGAGCCTTCGGGTGGTTTTTCATTGGATATTCTAAACGTGTATACAAAAAGCAAGTGCAATTCCTGAAATTAGTCTTACATAGCCCTCTCGCAGTTTCGCACGGCATTTGTCCACCTCCCGGAAAAAGGTAGGTCTCGATGGAGCTCCGCAAATAAGATATAAATATATATGTAGGAGTGTATAGGTATAATAAAATCGTTATTTGAATGCTCGTAAAACCGAGTTTTCGTTGGCTCGCAGCCAACTGGGATATGCCACAACGATTTTGGTAAGAACCATTTCGTGACACGTTCCGATTAGTTTTGCTCTATTTTTGTGACATCACACATGTACTTGGCTTAGCATTTGACAATCTCTAGTCCATTTTTTATAAATCCAACTATAGTTTTTGAATCATTAAGCCCTACGATTGTCTGTACACATGTATTCATACATGTAAACGCTGACTCTATAGTATTTGAAAGCTCTGTCAGTCCACACGGGTTGCGATAGCCAAGATACACTTGGAGACCGACTTAGTGGTCTCGGGTTAAATTTCCGCGATAACATGTTCCGCTTAAGTAGATTTTTTGTTTAATGTGTATATATTTTTATCCGTGCAGGGACGGAGTAAGAATACTAACATCTGTGGCCGAGGTCTTAAGTATGCTGTCATAATAACCTTGTGTTGTTGTTGCATTAGTGACCCAAGTTCCTGTACCCTTATGTGACAGCAGCGTGTTCGCGATGCCACTGGCGTTGCAAACACCTATAGGCGACGGTAAATGCTAAATTCTAAGCGGGCCGTCGGCCTGTCTGCTGTCCTACGGCAGTAAAAAAAATTAAAAAATAACATAACTGCCACATATTGATGGGGAAAAAACACAATGAACATACTTAAATAACCAGCGTATTTAACCTGCCAATCTGTCTTGGACAAGCGTGGTATACTATCTATTTCCTATGGTAACTCAAATTCAGTAGTGGGACATTGTGCTATTTAATACTTTGAAAGCAATTCAGTATCATCTATGTGCTTACAACAGTACTCTAATCTTTAATTTTTTTTAATGATTAGAGTACTTAGGGCCTTTGCCCTAGAACCAGATATCGCTAAAGGATTAACTAATATTAGTATTTTTTTTTTGTTTGACCGGATAGATTCGAGTCCTTTAGATTCGAGGGCACTCTTCTGATATATTGACATTGCGATTCGAATCTGATGCATCATTTATTTAAAAAATAATACGAATATCACATTTTACCTAACGTGACCATACGTCCCGCTTTGGGCGGTATTGTTCCGCTTTCAGGTTGTCCGTCCCGCTGTCCCCAACGAGAACAAAAATGTCCCGCTTTTACGAATAAACCTATATACACCTACTTAATTACTTGCCTACATTGATATCGCGAAAGACGGCAGCGCAGCGTATACGCTAAAATACATACTTTATTTTTTTTTTTTTTTTTATACCGAGGAAAACTGTTACAGTTTCCACCAGCCTCCGGGGGAAGGCCGGTGGGGTATGTGGGATTACCTCCCGAGGGGGCTGCCTACTCCCCTCGGGCGAACCGGGGGCCAAGGCCGCCGGTCCTACCCACTAAAAACCCCGGTCGCCACTCTTGGCCTTAGAGGGGGCTTCGCAGGATCGCCTTTTGGCATTACTCTGCTAGGCCCCCACGCTAAAATACATACTAAAGTAACTCTAATTTTGCTCTAGCAAAGTCTAGTCTAGTCTAGTCTAGTCTTTTGTTGCGAAATTATTTATTAATATTATTTTTAGGGCAAGTTGGTGTAAGAATTAAGATGTCAGTGAGGGTAAGATACCATAATAAATGATTTCAAGTAATTTTTTAAACCATAATTTTTATTTTGCACTTAAATATACATCTTAAACGTCAGTTTAAGTAGGGTACGTCAGTACCTTATATATGCATTTATTTATATACGAAATTCCGTAGGCTTTGACACGAAAAAAAAATGGTCACGTTAATTTTACCATAATTGGATACTGCATAGTCTAAATATTATTGCTAAATTAAAATATATGTATTTCAAATGAATCAGTCGATAAGATGACGGATTTGATAGGCCCTCATAGCAAAATTACGCTCGTGTAAGTTATCTTTGAGATGGCTGCCCTTTTAAGTTTAATATATGTTAGATCTATCACTATTCTACGACTATGGCGATTTGTAAAAAAAACCGTTAAATGTCGTTTCATCTGGCTTTTAAGAAGAATGCAACCACCTCAATTACGTATTACGTATTAAGCTTAGATCTCTGAATTCTTTTTTTTAATGTATTTTATAATTTTAAAATATGGTATGTATTACTATTATTCTATTGGATGATGCAATTATGTGAATTACTTTTAAGTGGAAACTTTACTGATTTGTTAATTTTTATATAAGCTTTATATTGTGATTGAAACATACAATAATGTAATTGTATGTTTCCCAAATAAATAAAAATAAAAATTAAATAAAATAAAAATTGCAAGGTTGTCTCTATTGGTTTACTACTTACTAGGCCAACATTCGGTTTAATTTTTTTATTGCTGTGAAAAGCCAAGATCCCACTTACCAGTAAGCAGTTACCGTCGCCTATGGACGTTAGCGACGCCAAGGGCTAGAATCCGGGTCACTTATGTCGGAACACAAAAGGTTATAATGACGGAATATTTAAAGACCAAGAGTGGGGTTACCCTCCATACGGGGTTTGGGCTCTACCTAGGTAGGTTTATCGCCTTTTACGAGCAGTCCCCCGGTGCTGGGTTCAGCATTCTCACTCCGCTCCTGCATGGACATTTTTGATGCCATACCTCCAATTCTTTGCTACCATAGTAGCAGAGCACTTGACTAAAGAGGCGCGTCGTATTCTTGCCTACCCAACTTGGTGCCGTAGGCTTAACAATTTAAAATTCACAAATTAAAATTTAATATACAAATAAAATAAAAATGTAGTATTATAGTATCGGAACGGAAACAATGTAAATAATTTTTAAATTCGCCATTACATAATACCCTCTCAGTATGGTAAAAGCTTCCAACATTTACGACCGACCAAGCGTAGACCGTAAAAGTGGTAGTACCCCGTATCTAGACATTAGGTTTATGTCTTTGCATGTTTGCATATGAAGTGCATAAAACCCTATTTGCTTCGTATTGTTTAAGACAGTTTAAGTGCTCTATCTTTAATAATATGAAAACAGCGTTTAATTTCATTGTTCTCCACAAGGCACATACAACAATATACTCGTATATCAAGGATAATACAGGGTGGGCCATTGATTAGTTTACATTTAAATTTGATTTCCCGCGCAAACCCAAGCAGCGTGGGGCGCGTGGAGGGGTCAAACGGCTAGCTCGTTTCTCGGAAATTTAGTCGCCATGGAATTGGATCGGTTCACAGAGCGGCAGCGCGCTTTTTGCGTTAAGCAGTTTTATTTAAACAATGGTTCGCTCATTGTAAGGCGCTAGTTTCGGGTTGAGTACGACTTACACGACTTAAATCAGTGTCCGAGTACAGTTTTAGTAAAGAAATGGATTAAGAAGTTCGAAGAGACGGGATCGACACTAAATGTGAAGCAAGCCGGCGCCGCGCGGACTTCAAGGAGTGAAGAGAATGTGCTGAGAGTTTTGGCTTCAGTTCGACAAAATCCTGATTTATCGACGCGGAAACGTTCAGCTGAATTAGAAATATCACGCACATCCTTACGCCGTATTTTGAAATCAGATTTGAAATTACACCCATACAAGATACAGTTGGTGCAGGAATTAAAACCTAATGATTTTAATTTACGCAAACTTTATGCAGAAACAATGTTAGAGCGCTTCAGTAACTTCGACAACATCTTGTTTTCTGACTTGAACTTGACACTTGAACGGGCACGTTAATAAACAAAACTGCAGATATTGGAGCAGCGAAAATCCCTAAACTAAGCATCAAAGGCCCCTGCACTCGCCTAAGGTGACTGTATGGGCAGCAATTTCATCTAAAGGAATCATTGGTCCTTACTTCTTTGAGGATTTTTACGGCCGTACGATCACTGTCAACTCTACTGAGTATGTGAAAATGTTACGAGTGTTTCTGTCCCCTCAGCTACAGGAATTTGCTGGCTACAATCGGAGAACGTGGTTTCAGCAAGACGGAGCCACTTGCCACACCTCTAATGAGTCCCTGCCGGTCGTTAAAGAGACGTTCCCAGAAAAGCTGATTTCGCGGAGAGGCGATATCCCGTGGCCACCCAGGAGCCCTGATTTGTCGCCAGCAGATTTCTTTTTATGGGGATATCTGAAGCATCGTGTGTACATCCATAAGCCAAGGACACTGCTTGAATTAAAAGCAAAGATTAGAGAAGAGATGTCAGCAATCTCACGGTCTTTGTGGAGAAGAGTATTGGCGAATTTCCGTTCTCGTTTAGAAGAATGCCGAAGTCGCGACGGTCATCATTTAACCGATATTATTTTTAAAAAGTAAATTCCCGTCTATTGGCTGTCTCATAAATAAATATTTTTTGAAATAAGTCTTATAGTTATTTATCTGTAATTTTTTTAAATGTTAACTAATCACTGGCCCAGCCTGTATTTAATATGCAATATTGAAGTATATGTTTTTTTATTTATTTTATATTTACATTATAGCTTACCAGTCAATAATTGTACTTTTCAAAACGTGATTTAAAATAGTACTGCATCTAGAATCACTTGTTCCTTACATTGCTTGTCTAAAAATTTCTTGTTAAATTAAATGTAGATCGGCAGTATAATTTATGTAGGTGCTTTAGGAGAGTTGAACTATTTAATTATTGCTCTGAAGCAGCAAACAGCCCACTCAAAAGAAAGCATTTATCGTCACCCATGAATGACTAGCGGTTCTCCTAGCGCCGTCTATTTAGAGGAACTCGAACCTGTCCGGAACACAACACAAGGTTAATATAGCGGCGTAATTAGGGGGTTCAGACGAGTAAGCCCAGCTCACTGGCTGGTAGAGCTAGTAGAATTAAATTTATAAAATTTTATATTTTAATATAGTATTTGAGTAATAATTATATCTGCATAAATAACATTATAATTGCATCAAAATAGTCCCGGAAAATGCTGTTATCACTTTG